>QEOT01005416.1:60516-129241 GCA_003123785.1 Pterocarya stenoptera
TTTTTTCCTCGTTAGGCCGCATCAAAACATTTCCAACTTTATTTATCGTATCAAAATTCAAACCCCACACTCCACCGCATCGCTGCTTTATCGAGAAGTAGGAGAGAAGTAGATAGCAAATAGACAAATGTAGGTGTTGATTATAGAAAACCAGGGGGGAGACAACGTGGGATTGATATACTGTGAACAAACACTTAGAAGAAAATTGTTCAAAAAGTCAGCTCTTGCGTCTTCACTTTCAAATGACTTGCCCCATTTCCCCAAGTTCTGTCCAATAATACATAGGTTCTCAAACCAAGATAAGGAACTTTCCTTTTATGTATCAGAAAAATGCACTAACAGTGTAACACTGTTATTCTCTACTGTTTCTTGATTTGATGTATCCGGCACTCTTTTTCTTACTCTAGATTCTGTCATCTACCGAGGCTTTGAATTTTGGTGGGAGAAAGACAGGGAGAGCAAGAGCATCTGGATTTGAAATCGGAGAAGATCCATTTGTGGGAAAGGTTGCTACAGGGTTTTGGGTTCACGGGTAACTGTTGCTTCACTTGCGGGCCTTTCTTTGGGGTCGTGTTCACCAGCTTTCTTACAATAATAATCAAAGGGTCTACTCGGTTAGTTAAAGTTCCTTTCTTTTCTCATGCTTCTTCAAATCTTCGTGTTTGACTTGAAATCTTTGATCTTGGGATCTGATATCAGTTAGTCATTTGGTTTTACTGGTCATTGTTGCCTAACTTGCACGTGGTTTATTATTATTAATATCAGTTTGGTCCCCCGGGGG
Organism: Pterocarya stenoptera; assembly: GCA_003123785.1. NCBI lineage: Eukaryota > Viridiplantae > Streptophyta > Magnoliopsida > Fagales > Juglandaceae > Pterocarya > Pterocarya stenoptera. Next base: position 61,298 of record QEOT01005416.1, read on the forward strand.
TTTTTGGGAGGCGGGTTTGGAAATCCTTCAATTGGGTTTTTTCATTCTCTCTGTAAGGAGCATTGCACCGTTGCGTGTTCAGCAAAATAGGGTTAAAGGTTGATTTTTGGGTTTAGATTTCTTTCTGGGACTGGGTAGCTCACTTGTTCCACCGGTATTTATTATTCTTTCGCTTCTTTCTTTTTTAACAAGCTGTTCTTAGTTGGTTCTTTTGTGCTTTCTGAGTCATTTTAGGACGTCATATATAAAGTTTCTCCATTGGGGCGTCCTTTCGTTTTCTGCAAGGGGCAGTTCTTCGGTTGGATAATTTGTTATTGCTTCTGAAAAGCAGTGCAAGCAGAATGATGACTGGTTCGGCTGAGTTTTTGGGAGTGTTGACCCTGATTTAAGCTGGAAAAACTCCTGTGGTTTTAGCGATGGTGTCGCTGCGGTTTGTTACGATGACTTTCCTCAAATGGTTATGCTTTGCTTGCTTTCTTTGTTCATCGTTGGGTTTGAACAGCCCAGCCTCGTCATGTGATCCACATGATCTGTTGGCACTGAAGGAATTTGCGGGGAACCTCACAAATGGCTCCATTGTTACAAGCTGGTCCAATGAATCCAACTGCTGCAAATGGGAGGGTGTTGTCTGTGAGAATGTAAAGGGTAATCTTTCAATTGCCACTAGAGTGACCAAATTGCTTCTCTCCAAAATGGGTCTCAAAGGGACAGTTTCACACTCTATGTTTCGTTTGGACCAGTTGAAGTGGCTTGATCTTTCAAACAACCATCTCGATGGGGAATTGCCCCCAGACCTCTCAAACTTGAAGCAGCTGGAAGTTCTTGATTTGAGCCATAACATTCTTTCAGGACCAGTTTTAGTGGCGCTTTCTGGTCTTGAATCCCTTCAGATACTCAACATCTCTAGCAATTCATTCATTGGGAATGTTGTCGAACTTGGGGTCTTGCCAAACCTTCTTGTGTTCAACATTAGCAACAATTCATTCACCGGCCAGTTTGATTCTCACATTTGCAGTTCCTCCAATGTGGTTCAGACTATTGACTTGTCGGTGAACCATTTGGTGGGCGGTCTTGAAGCCTTGGACAATTGCAGCACTTCTCTGCAAAAATTATATTTGGATTTCAATTCTCTGTCAGGGCCTCTACCTGATTCCTTGTATACTCTGTCAGCTTTGGAGCAACTCTCGGTCTCTGCGAACAATTTATCTGGCAAGTTAAGCAAGAAGCTAAGTAAGCTCTCTAATCTTAAAGCTTTAGTCATTTCTGGAAACCAATTTTCTGGCGAACTGCCAAATGTGTTTGGGGCCCTTAGAAAGCTAGAAGTATTAGTTGCGCACTCGAATTGGTTTTCTGGGTCATTGCCAGCTACCCTTGCACTCTGCTCAAGGCTTAGAGTTCTTGATCTTCGTAACAACTCGTTCATGGGTCCTATTGATCTTAATTTCACTGGGTTGCCCAATCTCTGCACACTTGATCTTGCCACTAATCGTTTTTCTGGGCCTCTTCCAAATTCTCTATCTAATTGCCGTGAACTGAAGATTTTGAGCCTTGCTAAGAATCAATTGACTGGCCCAATCCCTGAAAATTTGGCACGGCTCGGTTCACTGTTGTTTCTTTCATTATCAAACAACAGCTTTGGGAACCTATCTGCAGCACTATCTGTGCTGCAGCATTGCAAAAATCTTACCACTCTTATCCTTACCGAGAATTTCCATGGTGAGGAAATTCCACAAAAAGTGAGTGGGTTTGAGAGCTTGATGATTTTAGCGCTTGGGAATTGCGCTCTGAAAGGCCAAATCCCAGGTTGGTTATTGAGCTGTAGGAAGTTGCAAGTCCTGGATTTGTCTTGGAATCACTTGGATGGCGTTGTCCCTTCTTGGATTGGTCAGATGGAGAATTTGTTTTATTTGGACTTCTCAAATAATTCTCTCACAGGTGAAATCCCAAGAAGTTTGACAGAGCTAAAGAGCCTTGTTTTTTTAAATCGCAGTTCGTCAAGTCTTACTGCTTCTACTGGCATTCCGCTATATGTAAAGCGTAACAAGAGTGCAAGTGGTCTGCAATACAACCAGGCCAAAAGTTTCCCCCCCTCAATATACTTGAGCAATAACAGAATAAGCGGAATGATATCCCCTGAAATTGGACGGCTAAAAGAGCTACATGTTTTAGATTTGAGCAGAAACAACATAACGGGTGCCATACCTAGCTCCATTTCTGAGATGGGGAACTTAGAAGTATTGGATTTATCATATAATAATTTTTCTGGAACTATCCCACTGTCATTCAGCAAGCTCACATTCTTGTCAAAGTTTAGTGTGGCATATAACCACTTGCATGGAGCAATTCCAAGCGGGGGTCAATTCTCTAGCTTTCCCAACTCAAGCTTTGAGGGCAACCTGGGACTTTGTGGGCAAGTAGATTCTTGTGATTTTGAGGGGAATACTGGACGAGAACCTGTTATTCCTTCTGGTTCAAACAGTAAATTTGGTCGAAGCAACATCTTTGGCATAACGATCAGTATTGGTGTTGGATTGGCTGTGCTACTTGCAATGGCTCTGCTTAAAATGTCTAGGAGGGATGTGGGAGATCCGATTGATAACTTTGATGAGGAACTCAGCAGGCCACACAGATTATCTGAAGGACTTGGGTGTTCAAAGCTGGTACTCTTTCAGAATGCAGATTGCAAAGATCTCACAGTTACAGACTTGTTGAAATCTACCAACAATTTCAACCAAGCGAACATAATTGGTTGCGGTGGATTTGGCCTGGTTTACAAAGCCAGCTTTCCTAATGGGACAAAAGCTGCAATCAAGAGACTTTCTGGGGATTGCGGTCAGATGGAACGTGAATTCCAAGCTGAAGTGGAAGCCCTGTCGAGAGCTCAGCATAAAAATCTTGTTGCTCTTCAAGGTTATTGCCGATATGCGAATGATAGGTTGCTAATTTACTCCTACATGGAGAATGGAAGCTTGGATTATTGGCTGCATGAGAATGTTGATGGGGGTTCACTTCTAAAATGGGATGTAAGGCTCAAGATAGCTCAAGGTGCAGCTCATGGATTAGCTTACTTGCACAAGGGTTGTAAGCCAAACATAGTTCATCGAGACATAAAATCTAGCAACATCCTTTTGGATGAAAGTTTTGAAGCTCATTTGGCTGATTTTGGTCTCTCAAGGCTACTGCAACCTTATGATACTCATGTTACTACGGATTTGGTTGGTACCTTGGGTTATATCCCTCCTGAATATAGTCAAACTTTAATGGCAACTTTCAGGGGTGATGTCTATAGTTTTGGAGTAGTTATTCTCGAGCTTCTTACTGGTAAAAGGCCTATGGAAGTTTGCAAAGGAAAAAACTGCAGGAACTTGGTGTCTTGGGTGTTTCAGATGAAATATGAGAAGAGAGAGGAGGAAATTATCGATTCAGCCATATGGGATATGGATCATGAGAAACAGCTCTTAGAGGTGCTTGGTATTGCCTGTAAATGCATAGACCAAGATCCAAGACAGAGGCCCTCTATTGAGCAAGTTGTTTCGTGGCTTGATGGTGTTGGATTTAAAGATGCACAGCAATGAACTACATTAGTTTCTCTCTTCTAGTTTTATGTCAGGATTCCAGAAAAGGAAAGAATACCTGTAAAGAAACATTGTCTCAAGTTTCTTGAAGGTTGGAGTGAGTTTCAACAAGTGACTGACAGATGAACTATGTATACGCATGCTATATATATATATATATTTGGCCATTTCTTTTGCTACATATAAGCATTTATAGAATGTCTAAATTCTGCTTTGATCTGTTAAACCATTCCCACTATTTGAACAAATGTGTTAAATCTATAAATAATAATAATAATAATGAAAAGTGGTTGGTAGGCAGTGTATGATCTGTTAGTCGAGTGAGATCAAATGGCATCGCTCCTTTCTCTATTTTTTTGAAGTCAATTACTGAAATGATCCATTGAGACATTTCTTTTCTAAGTTAATACTAAAAATTAGGGAAAGTGACTTTTGACTTCTTAAATGATCAAAGAGTGGTAGCTAATCCGGCCTTTATGAGAGACTTGTCTTACTTCGTCAAGAGAAAGTTATAAAGGCGACATACATATATATTATACTACAAGAAATAGGACTTTTTCAACACTCAAAATCGTCGCAAAAACTCTAAAAAAGCACTGCAATTGCCCATTTTCATCGATTTTTGGTTCGCTGCATGTTCGACGAAATTAAAGCTTCACTTTTGAGTTAAACCAGCAATAGACAAAAATTGTCAAGAAAAATGCATATTCTTGACAATTTTTGTCCATTGCAACTATCTCAAAAACCGACGAAAATGATCTTTCCATTTACCATTAAATTGTTGAGAAAAGTCAATTGCGGTGATATATATCGTCACAAAAGGTAAATAAATCATCGTAAAAGACTCTTCTTTTTCCCAACAATATAGCATTATATTGTTGAGAAAAAGTTTTTGCGGCAGTAACTGTCGGTTGCAAATACTATAAAAATCGTTGCAAATAAGTATTTCTTACAACATTTTGTTCGTTGCTAAAAGGTTATGAGAACCATAAAGGCTTTTTGCAATCAATATTATTCGCCGCAATCATACATTTCCATCAAAAATCTTCGTCGCAAATAAAATTTTCCAGACAAATTTGGATCTTGACACTAAAAGTCTATTTGCAACATTCGTTAACGGTCACAAAAATTTATTTTCGACGACAAATGGTCCTTTTTGCGGCAACGCAAATAATCTGTTAAAAAAAATACTAGTGAAACGTTTCACTAATATTCCAAACTATCGAGCGAAGTATCATTATCCTTATGATGTCTTTGTATAGTATCATCAATGTGGATTAACTTCTTACTATACAATGTGGATTAAAGAAGTTAATCCACATGATAAAACAAATTTACTAATATAGAAGTTGCCGGAAATGGTCTTTGATAAAAGAAAAAAAAAATGGAGCTACTAAAACATTCTATAGAAAAAAATATAAATTCATATTATATTTAAACATGCCTTACAAGAACACTGCATCCAATTGACTTTTAATATATACCAATGAATAAATTTTAGAGAAAATAAAGGGCTAAACAAAACATGTAACTTATAACATAATCTTAAACCAAGACATTCTGTAAGCAACTACTTAAGTTTTGAACTCCAACCATCTAAGACATTCTGGAAGCAATAAATTAAAACCAAGATTACAAAGCATTTGGATTAATAACCATTGCCATTTTCTGTGAGAAAACAAGTGTCAGGGCCAAGAAAAAAAAATGGGAACATTAACAAATTTGGATAGCATACTCTTAATAAAAATGAGGCCTTATTCAAGTCCAAATCCTCGCAGCTCTTCTGATCTTCCGCATTCAAATTTGTGGAATTACAAACTGCACCACAGTACTATAAAGTCAGAAATCAACATTATAATCTGCATTCACTCAGAACCACAAAACAGATGGACTTCTAGATCCTCCTCGGCTGTAACAGATGTAAGGAGTGATGAGTCAGGTCAAAATAATTAGTGTGATGATCTTGTAATTCAACCAAGTTATAGACAAAAGTATATTCATGATATGAGACTCCCAAAAATAAATGGAGGCCATAAAGTAATTGCTTAAAAGCATACAAGTAATAGCTATTTTTGTTATCAAATTTGATCTTTTAACAACCCCCAGGCCCCAGCTTATAACTTGGATAATTCATAAATCTGACAAGCTAGCACTAAACATGGAAGATATCACAATATATATATATATATGTAATTTATCGGGAATTTTAAAATTAAAGGAAAAGCCTTATGCACTCTTCAGGTAGTGTACAAGATATCTCCCTAAAAATCACTGAAGGCCAGAAATTCATTGATTAATGAAATATGAAAAAAAACGATGTCAAGCATAAATGGCCATTCAATCAGCAGATCTCACAAGATTTTTTTTTTTATTTTCTGCATGAATGTATCATATGGTATTATGGTGCATATATGTCATGAGGTGCACAGTACACTGAACTTACAACTTATCGAGCAAATATTATTAAGATCAGAAAGTTATTTTAGCAGAATTCTCTGACGAACTAGAGGCCTAGAGGGAGGCATGCATATAAATTAAAATCGGCAAATACTGAGCTTACCACTTACCAGAGAAAATCATTTTCAATTACCATTTATTCCAGCCAGCTTGTGAATAATATTTTCTCCAAAACCCAATTAAATAGATATTTGAGCAAATCACATATATAAATATATATATATATCACTCTTGTTTTTCCGCAACAGCAAACTTATAAGTTGTAACTCTGTTTGAGATGTACATCACGCACAAATTAGTTGATGGTGTAGACAATTAATATCTATTTTTGTTATCTAATTTGATCTTTTAACCAAGTTTTCTCTTATCCATTGAACATTAACTGCATGCATTGTCTTTGATTTTGTATAATAGGACTTAGTTCCAGAGCTATATAAATATATATATATATATATTTATATATAAGATTCTACCCTGAGACTATAAAACGTAGGCCAGATTTCTCAAGGGTGGTTGCAGTTTCAAAGTTTTAACACCCTTATCTGCTATCTTCTTTTTCTTTGCTTGGTTAGCGAGGAAAGCGGAAATGTAGAGAAGAAGAAAAGAAACCTAAAACGAAAATGCATCATGCATGTGTCAATTTTTTTTAACGAGGACTGCACCTCCAATATATTAGAAGAGTCCCCACTTTTGGTGGAGAACAAACCATGCATACAGGACTCGTGCTTTCCAGAGCACACTTAAAGGACTTTGTATGAGTTACAAGGGACACTACTAATTAACCATAGCAAGGGACACGACTTTCACTAACGGAATCGCAAGTAGGGGAGGTTGAGCTTGTCTGTTCGGATGAGGCCTCTGAGTTTTCTGGGCAATTGCATGAGGTTGACCCAGACTTCGTTAAAACCTTGCGCACCAAGTTTAGCCAAGTAGTCGGCTGGGGCGTTTCCTTCACGGAGAACGTGTTGGATCGAGTGACCCCCTACTCTGAAAATGTTCAATACTTCATCCCAATAGTCTTCCAAGTACCACACTCCACATTTGGCACCACATATCCACTTAACTACCAGTGAAGAATCAGTTTCTACCTCCACTCCGTTAATCCCCTGTTCTTGGCAGAGCTTAAGCCCTTGAAGAATTGCCCTTAATTCAGCAGCATTATTACTACCAGCACCAAAGTCCACAGAAAAAGCAAATATTAAGTTGCCTCTGTCATCTCGAAGGAGACCACCTGCACCTGAGGCACCCGGTCTGCTACTCCCGTCTGTGTTGAGCTTGAAACTCCCCTGCTGCGGTTTTAACCACCTCACCACTTGTGCACGTCTATGCCTTACTGGGAAGACATCAATGTTCAGCCCCTGCAAAATTTCTTTATCCCCACGTATGTTCTTTCGGAACCTGGACGAGTCCTTCATTAATCTGGCAAACCAAAATTTAACTGCCTGCCACACTTCTTCCGTGGATTCCATATAATCGTCCATACGTGCCCTGCATCTCCTTAGCCACAGTCGCCATGTTACAACTGATGGGAATACGCCCCAGCTTACTCCCAATTGAGAAGATCTAGAAGCCCGCCGAGACCAGAGTGACATGTTTTCTTTCCACGTAATATTCTCCCTGAAAGGAAAACCCAAATGTTGGGTGCATCTCTTCCAAATTTGTTGAGCAAAATCTCCTGCATAAAGAACATGGTTAATATCCTCATATCCTCCAGCATGACAGCAGTTACATTTTGATATCTCTGGGATTCCAATTCTTCTCAATCTGTCATCTACGCTCAGGCTGTTGGTCCACGCTTTCCATACCATGATCAAGATTTTTTTGGGAAGGGATGCATGCCAAACCCATGCAGACCACGATGTTTCCGGGGATTTCACACGCAGGCACTCCCAAGCATTTCGAACCGAGAACTTGCCGTCTTTGGATGGAGTCCATATGAGCAAGTCACACCCCTGTCGAGGATCTCCCAAGGTATTAAGTATTTCTTCCATTTTTTCCGCCCCCACCAGGTGCTCTATTAGCTGCACATCCCAAACATTATCTATTTTACACTCACAGATTTTGAGCCCAGGGGATGCGGTTATTTGTAGTTCATCAGCCAGAGGACCTTCTCTCAACCAAGCGTCCAACCAAAAGTTTATGTCACCGTCATGTACTTTCCAACGGGATTGTTCCAGGACATATGGTACTTGCTTCATCACCATTCTCCAAAAACGAGTTCCTTTCGAATTCTCTACTAGGGATAGATGGTCCTTCACATATTTCCTTCGGAAAAACCAAGCCCATAGGGAGTCTTCTGTGAGGATATTCCAGGCGAATTTCATGTGTAAGGATTTTTGTATCTCCTCTAAATCTCGCAGTCCTAATCCCCCTTCAGACACCGGTTTACAGATTTTATTCCAAGCGTACCATTTCTTTTTTGGGGACCCATCCTTTTCTCCCCAAAAGAAGGTACTAAGTATGCGGTTTATGCTGATCAAGACTGTTTTAGGCACCTGTAAAACAGAGAGGAGGTGTATTGGCATACTTGTTAAGACCCATCCTTCATGCATGTGTCAATTAACAAACAGAACCAATTGATCTGATAGTGCTACTACTGATCCCGAAACGAAAATGCATATTTAGACCCATGATCAAAAGCTAGAGATGATCAGAAGCTACAAAATAAACAAAAATCAATGTATATATAGGACAATATTTTCCTAAGTCTTGTGGCCATAACTTCCAGAGATGAGAGAAACAGAGAGATAAGGGAGAGACCGAGGGGTATCAGGGCTGGAAGAGGGAGAAACTTGGGTGGACGTGAGAGAGTTTCTCGCACGGCTGATAGGAAATCGACACTACAGTTTCGAAACTCGATGTAAAAAGCCCACGGCGATATAAAACTTGCTGCTTTTACGGCGATTTTATTTCCAAACAGATATAAAATCGTCACAAAATGCCTTATTTTTTTGTAGGGGATCTTGTATTAAGAAATTGTCTACGGCCTATTAAGATAGAACATCTTAGTAACTACTACCTTGGACGTAGTTGCTTTGGTTCTATATACTTTTATGAGCTTGTGTTCTGCAAACTGTGCCATGTGGAATGGGCTTTTGAGTTGGTATGTTCTATGCTAACGATGCTTCAATCTCTTTACCCCACTGCTTCTTCCAACTTGTTGATCAGTTTATCAATGCATTTATGCTTACTAATACGTACTAAACTTCATGTGCAAAAAAAGTAGAAGTAACTATCACAATATTCAGTGCCATCGTGCTACGAATGTCGAGATTTTTTGGGCAGGATTTATATATAGTTTAGCTCCTGCTCCTATTTTTTATGTTCTTTTTTTTAAAGTAACAAACAAAATTGATACTCTAAATCGCTCCTAAAGTTGCTCTTTATCAGCAGAACATAACATCGAATTTATTCTCTCTTAAAAAAACTGATACTATCATACTGCCCGTAACAATTTAGTTTAGATCGATTCCCCAGAGAAAAAGAAAGAAAAACAACAAGAAATGCACCAAAAAACAACTGAAATATTGCGGACTGTTGAATAAAAAAATTTCATAGCTCTATTGGACAAAGCATATCCAGCTAATTCTGGAGGTACTGGGAATTGGGTGCTTGCAACTGTGAGTGAAAATCCCCACTCATTTTACTGAGCATTAGTAGTGGACCCAATAAAATTTGACCAAAATTTAGTTAGAGAATTTATTTTTATAAATTTGGCTAGCCACTTTTTAACAATACGAAATAACAGATTTTTCAAATTTATTATTATTCTATTAAAATATTGATTTTGAAATTTTTATTTATTTTAATTTTAATTCTAATTTGAATATTTATTCATTATTAAAAAAGTACACATTAATTTTCTAACGTTGATATTATATTTTAAAAGAAAAAATTGGCATCATCTAATCGTAATATTGCAGAACTAGAACTTGAAACACTCTAGCAAGATGATGCCATGTCATTGAAATGATGACTAATGAAGATTGGCTACCTTCTATAGTTGAGTTTGAAATTTGGGCACTTCATACTTTTGAGACGAAGAGAGATTTTTTGGAATTGTGAGCTCGTGCAAAATGAGTAGCATGAGAGAGAGGAAATTTTTTATATCAAAATAATATTTAGCCAGCAACTTGGACTCAATAGATTTAGCCAGTAAAAATGATTAAAGTTAAAAATACTATAGTTTGTTGAGTCCACTACAGTGAGTTTTTATGTAATCTAGTTAAACTTTTACCAAAATATAATTTTGTTGAGTCAATAAAATTCAGAAGCATAACATTGTTCTCATTGTTCCCATTGAAAAGGAAGAACAATTAGTTTAGGCAGCTCTGTCGCACGAGTTTGCATGTCTGACATTGATCCAAAGAAAACCACAAAAAGGCTATGATGGCACAAGATGGGGTATTTATATACATCACTTGAAACAGAGGTTTTCCCCAGTAGAAGTATTGCAGAGCAATACTTACAGATCACCCAAATCTTACAACTATGCAGGAAATATCATCTGTGCTCTTTCTATTAAGCGCCTCTTCGGTCAGGTGCTTTGCTGCTGACCGAGCATCCTTTATTGGCCTGATGCAATCTGCTGCTTCTTGGTTCGACATTACCTAGCACCAATGTAAACGACAGATTTTAGTCCCAGTCAAAGGTACAAAAAATAAAATGTAAAGGGGGGAAAAAGTGCAATGAACCAAAACAAACCTTCCATAATCCATCACTTGCTAGGATAACAAACTCCGTTTCATCATCTAGAAACTCCACCGTGACATGGGGCTCTGAACTGAGGTGTTTCTTCAAGCTCTTGTCACCAAATGCCCTTGCCACTGCCAATTGCCCATCAACTCGTGGAACATCCCCTGAATTTATCAGAGTTCTGATCTTGATATTAATAAAGATGAGAAGAATACATCAATGAGTACAAAACTGTTCGAGATATTAATATCATTGGAACTGCTCATTGATCTAAATAACGAAGAGCTAATGGTGCTAGCAGCAAAGCTCGGAACAGTGCGATCATTTAGTATTATTCAGAGAATCATCCAACTTTACTTTCTTCCGTGATAAATAAAACAAAGATCAAGGTTGGATTGCTCGAAACCAGGCCAGCGTATCAAACAAATGAACCCAACTCTTACTAAATGGGACTCTAGGACACCACAGAATGCGAGAGGAGTTTAACATAATGTCCATTGTCATATAAACTGCACACAAAGTGAACTTTATCATAAAAAAAAATAAGAAGCTAATTTTTAAATGGAATGAGATACATGGTGGACTGATATCATAATTTCCATGCGGCATCTGTACAAATGTCATCCCAGATAGAAATCAGTTTGTATTTCAGAAATCAGGTTACCGGGAAAGTTTGACACAAAACCACCTCTCTCCTCAATTTTCTCCCTTTCCATGCTTGGCTCATGATCAATTGATAGTTGCTTGGCCATACCATTCTTACAGATAACAGCTCGCGAATCCCCAATGTTCGCTACTACCAACTTATGACAATTAATCAATATTGCTGTAACTGCAGTTGAACCGCCTTTTCCCAAATCAACTGCTTTCTCCAAAATGTTGACGTCAGTTATACGATAAGCTCTCCTGATTGCTTTCTCTGTTTCTCTCCAGAACTCAGGCTACTTGAAGGGGAGAGAGAGAGAGAGAGAGAGTTAAGATATTGATATATCTATAAAATAATTCTACCATTTTGGGAAATGACAGGAATAAAGACTTCAATGCATGAATTACCTACCTCCTTTAAAATATTCTCAAATAAATGAGACCTCAGATAATCGGGAACTTCACGGCTCAAATGGCCATCAAAGATTGCAAACAGACCAAGCTCATTGTCTTCAACTTGCTTAAACTGTGCAAAAACATAATCTTCCATGGCATGATGTGATTTTCCCTTCACCAAGTGAAAGCCATGTGTTATCTTCTTTGACATCTTGCTCTTTCCCTTTCCAGAGTCGGGATCTGACGAACCTAACCCAACTTTTTCCTACGATAAATATATTTACAATGGTGCGAAGGACGTATGAGTAAACTAATTCAGAAAGCTGAAGAAACCAGCGTAACCAGACTAAACTCTAACCACCATTGTAGGAATCTATATGCAATCCATTTTTCTTTCTGGCAAGTCCAATTGCCATCCTCTTTATAAGTAATTCTTAGTAACAGTGACTACGCAGGTTTGTGTTGTAATTCATAACTCATAATATGTTACAGTGATAGAAGACAGCCAACAAAAGGAAAAGAAACAAACGAAAAAACAGAGAGTATATTAAAAACGAGTGGGAAAGTATCACAAATCCTTAGTTCTTCGGTGAAGTTAAAGTCTGATTGAAGTTGACGAAATGATGGGAATAAACTTCAAAGTGCTGTAAAACTAAAGGGAGCCCCAATCAATCTGGTGGCATGACGGTCCGGGATCGAACGCCGACTCACTATTTAAAATTTTAGATTGTGATCCAACGCAAGGATACGGACGTAAAACGAGGAAGAAAACGTAAAAAAGGGATTGAAACCGATGAAAGTAGATAGCGAAGAAACTTTCAGGCGTACCTTCATCTTGTGGAGGATTTCTTTGCCGGCCATAGTTACTCTCTCCGCCCCCGTTCCATGCATACAGCTGCTACTTCAGGGATCAGTTGTCCAGTTGACACGCCCACGGCCTCGCCGTTTTGTTTTCCTCGCTAATTATGCCACGTTCTCTACAGGCAGCCAGACACGTCCCCGACACCATGTCACCATTTGTTGTTTTCCCCCATTTTTCGATAAAGTCCGTATTTTTTTTTTTTTTTTAAAATCCATTACTATCGGTGCGGTTTGAATAGTAAAAATGAGAGGATAGGATTTTAGATAAAAGTCAGAAGTGGGGAGAAATATTATTATAATATTATTTTTTAGTATTATTATTATTTTGATATTTGAAAAAAGTTTAATTGTTTATTATATTTTATGTAAAATTTTAAGAAAACTATAATAATGAGATGAATATTTTTACTATCTAAACCGACCTTTATTAAACTTTTTCGCCAATCAAGGTACTATTTTTTAAATAAAATAATTCTCACCATCAAAACCTTATTGCTTCTTTCTTATTAATTTATGAGTTTTGCTGCACATATATAGCTTGATGTGTTAATACAATATATATAGTAAAATATATTATAATTTTTTTAAAAATAAAATATTAATATTTTTAACACAGTTAATATAGAAGCTTTTCATATAGCAATGTATTGAATGTATAAAAAATAAGTCTTATAAATATATTTTCTCTTACTGAGTTAATGTTTTGTGATTTATTTGTTTAATTAGTTTTGAAAATTTATATAAATTAAATTTTAAAATTCATATTAACAAGTTTTGTATTTTTAATAAATCATATATCATTTTTTCACAAAATAAATTGTTCATATTCTACAGTTTGATTTTTATTTCTAGATTTCAAAAAACCAATTTGGAGTTCTGATAAGTATACTTTTATATACATTCATACATATCTATATCAAGACATATGCATAAAGATTTAAATGGCATCTATTGTATTATAAACATAATTTTTTTTATATTTTTAAATACTTAAGATGCACTCAATGTAAATTAAAAAAATATATAAAATAAAAATATTTATAGTCGATTTGAGTTGTTTGAATTTAAGTTTTTTGTTAAATCTTTGATTGTTTATTAAATAATGAGTAAAATGGAGTTTATTAAATTAAATTGTACACCTCTTTAAAGTTTATTTGAATGGCTTGGTGGTAAGATTTTTTTATTTTTTTCAATCCGGTTACATATCAGAGTTTCGAAGTGTCTCGCCCACAGAGAGAGTTGGGCTTAGGCCCATTGATGTCACGGAGCGAAGATTGCCGAATGAAATTGGTTGGTGTGGTGGTGGGGGAGAAGAAAGTACAAACAAATCTGGCTTGGCCGGTGGTCCCGAAGGCAAGATGAGCTCAACTGGGGCCCAAAGGGTTCTTTAGAGATCCCCAATCCGGAGACCAATGGCCTTTTCGCAGGGCTACTTTTGTCTACTCTTATTGCCAATTTATTAAAGAGAAATTCTAAAAAAAAAAAAAAAACATTTACATCACACACTTTCATTTAATTAATATGTAATTTTTTTTTATTTTTTTTATATTATATTGATGCTTAAATATGTGTATTTAAATAAAATGATAAAAATGATAAATTACATATTAATTAAATGAAATAATAGAGGTATGCAGTGTAAGGCTTCATTACAGCATTTCTATTTATCGAATGCATTTTGATCAACTTGGCTCAATTTTTAATTAGTCCCTAAAGAGTCATTGCTACCACAACACAAACAAAGATCTAAGCTTTTGCCACTATTCCTTCGTTGCTATTTCTTTTGTATTCTTTGACCCACCTCTCTCTCTCTCTCTCTCGGATTGGAAAGCTTTTATTTCCTTTATAAGGGATGAGGATTTTTTGGAGGCTGTGCCCTTCAACAAAACAAAAGCATGTGCATAAAGATGAAATGAGAATCTTTGAAGTATGACTAATAAGCAAGAGTAATCTTAGAGATTAAGGGAATGTTTGGCAAACATGAAAGTTTTTAAAAGAAGAATTTTAGTTATAAGTTTATGTCAATAACACATTCAGTAGAATACTTTATATGACATGGTAAGATTTAATTTAGAAGTGAAATTTTAAAATTTGAATCTTATTAAATCTTATTATTTAAATTATGTAGATAATATGCTCTACGTACCCAAAAAAATGCTAAAGAATTCTATATTCAAAACTTATGCATGCCAAAAAATATAAAAGATGAATTAAAGTGATTACTCGTACACTCTCTCCCTACATTATATTTGATTTTTCGAAGCATTTTTCAATTATTAAGGTCTTCGTGGTACGAAAAAGGTTAAAGAACGTGAATTGCTTGGATAGATTGAAATGGTGGGCCCATTTCGACAGTGTGGGGTTTAGTTTGAATGTGAATGGTACAATCATTGAAAACTTGTCCGCAAATATCCCACGCAACCCATATAATTACAACTCCATCAACGTCCATGTGTCAAAATTGAGGTCGAGATGGCAAATGTGACCTGATGATTTGCACCAACGGGGCATCGAACTTTTCCGACCAAGTGCCCAGATCAGTCCACGTGTCCCCAGCAATCCACTGATCCAGACACCCAACAAGAAGCTTTCTATAAAACCAAGCTCCCACCATGCAACACAAACACTACTCGCAAAACTCCATGGAGAATCGCCGGCAAAGGAGAGGTTCTGGCGAGGTGTTCTCATTCCCAAGCACTCCGGTAGAAGACGAAGACTCCGACTTCGAGTTCGGTTCTATTACGCCGGACTCATCCTTCAAAAACTCTCCTGCCGATCATTTGTTTTTCAATGGCCGGCTCTTACCGCATGCTTTTCCTATTCAACCAGCCGCCAGTATCGCTATCGAGGGTTCTCGTACAACGAGCCGCACGAACAGCGTTAGCAGCAAGGACTCGCTAAGGTCGTCGCGAAGTAATAGCACGAATAGTCGGAGCAGTAGTTGCAGCAGTGCGAGGACGAGCACGAGCGACATTTCTGATCAGAGAAAATTGTTGTATCAATACAAGGATGCATCCAAAGCAACTATGTTTAGAGATAGACACCAAGCCTATAATAAAGCTCTTTCAGCACAAATATATGGGTCTTCTCAAAGGTGGCAATATATTACACCTGTACCTCTTTTGAGTCGCGAAGACCCTTTGCGTAGAAAGAAAGTGGCCGGGAAAGAAGCAAAACCAAAGAAACAAGTTCGGGAGAGGAAAGGGGAAAGCTTATGGCATTTTACTGAATTTTTCTGGGGGATTGTCTCGGCCTGCAAAGAATGCCATGCCATGGAACCGTCGAGCAAATTTAGATGATCATGTGTGGCAAGGAGACTTGATGTTAGAATAACTCATCCATTACTTATTTTCCTTTTAATTTTTGGGTTTTTGTGCCTAATGTCGCTAGGCATGGTGATTTGGTTTTATTGGTTTTGAAACTGTAAGAAGCAGAAGTACTTCCGATTCCTAGAAGAGCCCCTCGAGATTGGTTATTGGTGTGTTAATGATTTTGTTATGATTTTAAAGTTTTGTTTATGACATTAATAATCAATTGAAATCAGCAAGTACCCAAGGGCATTTGTCAAGAGTATAAACCTGGCGTAATTTCTCTGTAACTGCGGTTGCTTTATAGGAAAAAGAATGTGGGTTGTCGGGTTTTCTTTTACAAAAGGCAGGAGTGCCTAATTGTTTTATCCATTTTGTCTCCCCGTTCCGGCATCCCCCGGCCCCCCTCTTCTTTCTAGATTTATTAGGATTTGGAACATCTAAAAGTAACGTATCGACATTTGAGCTTTGAATGCAGCCAACGAGGAAACTTAAAGCTAGAGCTATTTATTATTGTTTTAAGTAGGGGTCCTGCCCGCATCCGGCTGAGCGTCGGCCACGCCCCCACATAGGCAATGCGGGAGAGTTGGGCCCAAGATCTTAAGACTGTTTATTTAGATTCTGACCTGAAAATTTGGATATACTCAGATCGACGTTTTGGATTTTAAATTTGGGCCGGAATCCGAAACCCTTTTTTTTCTTGTTACAATCATACTATTTTGAAGATAAAAGCTGCCCATCCGAAAATAATATTACGACTGAGAAGGGCAGAAAGCCTATGTTTGGTTACCGAGAAAACTGGGCAAAAAAAAAAAAAAAACCTAGATAAAATGGCTGAACTCAAGCACTTGCGTCACCTAGAAGCTGCTAATAAGACATGGCCGCCAGTGGTGTGTGGAGATAAATGGTAGGAAATGAAAATGAAAAGGAAATCGAACGTTGAAATGAAAGTAAGAGAAAAGGACCTGCAACGAAGAGATTGGTGGAAGAGTGGCGATCGAGGGGCACACAACCATCTGGCTGAGGTAAACGTACGGGAAAAACGAACGCCATCTCTCACGCATTGCATTTCTTCGGCTTTGGGATAAAACATTATGATTGTAAAGAGAGAGAGAGAAAAAAAAAAAAAACCCGTAAACCAAACCGTGTGTACCCTAATTTTGCAACTCAGGTTCTAGCCCGAAACTAGAATTCAATTTTTTGATTTCCAGACCGGGTCAAAAAAAATTCAACCCAAATAAACAGTCCTACAAGATCACTACCTCGTTCAGATGCGGGATGGGGGTAGATTGGCATCCACGGCCGTCCACCCACCCACCCACCCACCAAAACCAATTTAGAGATACATTGATTGTAGGCGATGGCGAAAGGGAGAGAGACGATGATAGCGATGAGGCAATCGGATGATGAAGTTTGAATATTGACAAAAATTTTATTACTCACAATCAACAATCTTTTCAACACACTACTTGATACATGGACTCGTATAGCATAAATACAAGATTTACAAGTTCTATTCTTGGAAAGTAAACTAAGATTGTTGCTATAATTTCCTAGTTGTTACAAAGACTATTTTCTGTGATTTCGTGACTGTTACAACATGATTCTTGCATAATTAACTACTGTGTGATCTTGGCCTTGATTTATGGAATCATCCTTTATATACTCTCCAAGATCGAGCTGCCAACAACAAGGCCAATCTTGTTTCGAAGAAGTTCCGTACGTTGTCGTGACAGTGGTTTTGTTAAAAGATCCACAAGCTGATGATCTTGAGTCTTAACATGATGAACATTAAGTGTGCCTCATTGAACCATGTCACAAACAAAGTGGAGGCCAATCTTAATATGCTTCATCTGAGAATGCTGAATTGGATTGAAACTGAATTGTGTTGCTCCCAAGTTATCCCACAGCAATTTTGGTGGGGATGAAAGTGGAAAACCGAGTTAAGTAAATAGTGCAAGTAGCCATATTGTTTTAGATACAAAATTTGCAAGAGCTCTATATTCGGCTTCAATGGATGATCAAGTGATAACCCTTTGTTTTTTTGAAATCCAAGAAATGGGATTAGAGTCAAGAAAACTTATATATGCTGAAGTAGATGTACGATCATCAAAGTTGCTAGCCAAATTGGCATCAGAATATGTTGTGAGATTTGAACTAGAGCTCTTGTGGATGTGGATGCCATGAAAAATGGTCTGTTTCAAAGTAGCGAAGGAGTTTCTTTGCAGCTGTCTAATGAGTGATGGTTGGTTTATGAATAAACTAAGAGAGTTTGTTCACCGCGAATGAGATATCCTAACGTGTGTAAGAGAGGTATTGAAGAGCACCTATGACACATCGAAACTCTATGCTATCAACAGAGGAGGTACCATTAACTAATTTGAGGGGAGTACTTGTAGACAACAGTGTAGAAACATCCTTGACACCAATCATATTAGTTTTGGACAGGAGTTCATGAATATATTTATGTTGGGACAAGAATAAACTAGATTTAGTAGAAATAACCTCAATTCCAAAGAAGAAATGAAGCTGACCCATGTCCTTTAGAGAGAAATAAGCTCCAAGTTTTTCAATGATTGAACAAACAAAGTTAATATTACTGTCTATGATGACCAAATCATTCATATAAACCAAGAAATAACATATAATAGAGCTGCTCTTACATATAAACAAGGAGGACTCAACTTTGGAATTCTTAAACCTAAGCTCCATTATATTTTTCTTTAGAGTCGAATACTACGTCCTAGGAGCCTGTTTGAGGCCATAAGTGGTCTTGTGTAATCTGCAAACATGGTTAGGTTTGGACAAATTTTTGAATCCCAAAGGTTGAACCATGTACACATTTTCAGTCAACTCACCATGCACCTTTCATTTAAATAATACATTTTGTGTTTCAAGCATACGTAAAAATTTAAGCTCTGATACCATGATGAAGTTTAAATATTGACAGAAATTTTATTACTCACAATCAACAATCTTTTCAACACACTCCTTGATACATAGACTCATATAGCATGAATACAAGATTTACAAGTTCTATTCTAGGAAAGTAAACTAAGATTGTGGCTATAATTTCCTAGCTATTACAGAGACTATTTTTATGTGATTTCGTGACTGTACAAACATGATTATTGCCTAATGATCTGCTGTGTGATCTTGGCCTAGATTTATGGAATCATGCTTTATATTGGATGCCATGTCATAAAAAGAGAGACTGAGAAAGAAAAGAAAAAGACACAAGGAGGAAAGAGGGGACGGTATTTTAAAACCAAATCCTAGTGAAACGAAGTCATTTTAGAATTATCCCTAATATGATATTGTTTTATTAAAGAAATTTATTTGGATGGATTGGACGAGAGAAATCCCAGGCAAGCTTGAGACCCATCCCCCGACAACTCCAAGCATGCGGGCATCCGCTCTCACGCCGTCCATTTGCAAACAGGGGTGGCAAACGGGCCAGATGCGGTGGCCACCTGTCCACCCCTAGTTTTAAGTAATACTTTTTTTAGAGCTAGTTTTAAGTAATTGGAGTAAGGAAATTGTTACATATAATATATATATATATAAATATATAAGTTGTACTCATTTCGCTATACATATTGTTAATTGGGTAGTGATGGTGTTGCTATTCTATTACCACCCATCTATTATCCAAGTGCATTTCAAGTTTTTTTTATTTTTTTATCATTTCTTTTTAAGTATTTTTTTAACATATTTAATCATTAAGTAAAATAAAAAATTAAAATATATAATTTTATTAATATTCACTTCCTTAATCATTAATTAAAATTAAAAATTAAAAAAAAATCAAATACAAAAAGAGTAGTAGATGGGTGGTGATAGGGTAGTTACCCTATCATTATTCTTGTCAATTTATAGTATCAAACGTATGTCGAGTTTGGTGAACAGAGTGCATAGTTAATGCGTGCTAAATTGCACATTAATCTACTTGGTACAACTGCTACCAAATAAAGCCATACCAAAAAGTTTTATAGCAAATTGCAAGTACTCATCATTCATGCAGATCATGATCAATGGCAAATTGGCAAGCCTCCAAGTTGTGGAGGATTAAGAGAAGAAAACTTTTTAGAGGTTTCCAATTTGATATTATTCCCTATGGCGGAAAAGATGTAGCTTTTTTCTTGTTTCCACGAAGTATATAAATGTGTATGTGTGTATGCGATGATCATCACTGCAAATTCGTGATGAGAAGTCCGTTGAATCCATCTCATGCTACCTAGGCCTTTTTCCTTTTTATGGAAATTTGAAGTCATCGTTATCCAAGTATGAAGTCATGCATACTGCATATTTTTTTTGTCACCCTTTCTCTGCATGCATGGATGCTCACATGATACTGGAAAGAAAACGTCGCAGTGAGAATGCTCTTCGTACATAGGATTCCACATCCACTTGGGGAAAGCGTTTCGGCATACGCATGCACTGTAAAGCATGTCTGCGCAAGCAGGGGCGACTGGCTTTACGAAGGAATCTAGATACGGCTACCCATATCCTTGCTAAACTATGACGCCTGGGGTATGGTTTTAATTAGTTTCTAAACGGATATGTTCTTATCCCTGGAAATTGAACTAGGCCCGGCCTAAGGTGGTTGTGATTAAGATATACCGTATGAGTGCAAGTTACCATATACCGTGTTCTCCTGAGTTTTTGCAGTATTCTAAGGATTTTATGGAAAACTTATGTTTTGATCTACCACAACAAATTATCATAAGTCATAGTAACGGATGAAAGAAAACAAAATACAAATTGCATAAAAAGAAGCAGGAGAACAAGAGCAGGAAGGAACACAAAAGCTTGGCCTAGATACAACATCTCATCCTTTTTTCCCTCTAATATAAGCTAGCCTCTTCAATTCACTCCAAGAAGGTCTCCATAACATCCGTGTACATAGCCGCTTCGGGACTCCTGTACTCCACAGGTTGGTGCTGCTGGTGATGATCAACAGATGTGGACGAAGAGGATGAAGCCATTCTAGCCGGTAAAGTAAAGCTCCTCTTAAATTTGTTGTCCATCTTACTTGCACTCCCCGGTTGGCTGTCCAAGCTCAAGAACTCATTGGGGTTTGCTCCACCACCATTATGCATATTTGACGCATCCAAATTTGGGTTTGGATTCTGATCTAGTTTGTTTCCTAAGCTTTCCGGATTAAACAACAACTTGGCATCTTCAGCACGTCCAGTGAGAGCATTGAAGAAAGACAGCCCGTTTGGCCACTTGATGTCGTTTTCATGCTCTCCTGCCATGTCTTCAATACGGGTTTCAGATGACTGAGGTAGGAGAAACATGTGGGTTTCATCTTTGGCTTGTGGAAATCCAAATCTGGCCGAGTTTGGAAAATTGGGTGAAGAAAGCATTGAAGTTGCAGATGGAAGGGGCCTTTGGCCCCAATTGAAGAGCGGTGCAGGAGAGCGGATTGGCATGGGTGATTGCTTTAAAGGGAGGGAGGAAGTACAGGAAGTGTTTCTGTTTGAAGAAAAGAGCTGGGAGAGGTAGAATCCAGACTGATAGCCTAGAGATTCAAATGTGTGCCTCATCCTTAGTACAAAATGGAGGTCCTCCGCTATCTGTCATTAGAATATATTTTCTCTCATTTTATCAAACAGTTCCAAAAAATTAATGCTAATATGTTTTGATAGAAAATATTACTCCTTAAACTCAACCAAATATGTAATCACAGCTTCTAGAAAAACAGTGAATAGAAAAAGAAGTAGAAGAAAAACAAAACTCACAATCTTGCAAGAACCCAACTGTAGAAGGCCATGGCCAGCTTGAATTACAGCTATTGTCTGTTCATGGAGTTGAAATAAGGAGCACAAAAGTCTAAGTAATTGAAAAAAACCAAAAAGGAAAATGATTAACGTGAGACTTGCAACAGTGAAATAACTATTTCTGTTCTGACCTGAATTCCTGACTCAAACTGATCAGTCCATTCTGGAGGAAGCTGCATTCAATAGCACCAAAAATAGGAAGGTTACCTCCAATCATTAACACTGTACCATCTAACCAATGGATATCAATGGTATCTGATACTTAAATTTTTCAGAAGTGAAACTTAAATATACAAACAAATAAAAGGGTGTGGGTGTTTTATCCCATACAGCATCAAAAGAACTCTGCCAGTAGTTAGATATATTTGGTTCACATTCTGTTGGTTCTTTGAAGACCCATTTATGGCATTTATCAGATGCAACCTTCCCCATCAACCTGTTCAAACCAATTCACCCACTCAGGAGCCATAAAATAGTGAGAATCCTTCACCCTCTCTATATCTCTCTACTCTCCATGTTGTTATAAGATTTTGATTGAGAGACAGAGATAGAGCATTGAAACCACAACAAAAAACACCTACCCAGTACCCACCCTTCTCCATAATTATATAACTGAATGGACATCTTGCTGAAGGCTCTTCTGACGGGATCTTCACCATCGATCTCCTCAAGACAATCCCCGACTCTTCCTCGACAGAACCCATCTTCCCACATCAACATTCTTCACAAAATTTGATAGACAAAGTTACATCAACTCAGAAATTACTGTAAAACATACCGTGCAAATTGAAATATTACTCAATACGCATCCCTGTTTATCAATCACAAAAATACCAAGTAAAGAATCCATCTTCCATCGATATAGTTTACTGTTTTTCCTCTGTTTCAAACAAGAGAAACAGTATGCCCTGCCTTGCTGATGAGCAAAGTTCAGAAAAGTTAAATTATACTGCTGAGCTTAACAGTTTTTGAAAATTTTACTTCACTCACTAATTCCTCTGCTTTCACGGCAACTAAACTGAGGTGAAGGCAAACCATACTTACAAGCTGCCGTTGTCGTCTCCAACCTTGCACCCATTACCACCTCTGACTCTTCTGCAATATGAGGAAGAGAGAACCACATGGAGTTAAGGAAGCAGCTCAAATCAAAGCATAATTGATAATACGGAGAGAGACAAGAGAAAGGATGGAAATTAAAGGGACACAGAGATACATACGGGCGAGGACGGATAGTCCAGAAGACAGAGTAAGTCCAGTCTGAGTTGAGACAGACGCTTCTGAGGGCCTCATGAAGGGCCATCATCCCAACAGCTTCTTTGCTCCTATCTGATGCTCCCGAGCCCACCATCTCTCTTTCTCTGTCTTTCTCTTTCTCTTTCGCTCCCTCTCTCTATCTCTGTCTAATTTATGTCTTTCCTCTTCTTTTTTCTCTTTCACTTCACACTAGACCCTTTTTCAGTTCTCTCCTCTATCCCCTCTCAACCTCTCAAACACTGATACTTCAAACTCAACTCAGTTTTTTTATCTAGTTTTGCAACTCTACAATTCTTAACCACCACATACAATACCCTTTCATCCCTCCCTCTCTCTCTCTCTTCACTCAGTTGTATTTTTTGGCTGGCTCGCCCACCAGCCCCCCTCTGTCTTCTACTCTTTTTGTCTGTCCCAAACAAAGCATCGGTGATCTTGATAGAGGAAGGTAAAAAAAGTAAAAAGGAAAGAGATGAATATTGCAAGTATCAAACCATGAAAAACTGTGGGGACAGCTTTTATCCTCATTCCATGTCTCTTGCAAAGCACTACAGTGAAAGGGAGGGGGAAGTAAAGAATAAAAAGATGGGCAAAACAAAAGAAAAAACCGTGGCTTGCGATTGCCCGAAATCACATTTCTACCCCTTTTTCTCATTTCAGCTCGCGGGTAGCAGAGTGCTCAGGTGGTCTTGGAAGTCAAGCAGCCGAGCTCCTCTCCTCCACAGCCTAGTCTTGATGTTTTAAAAGCACTTTCCAAGAGTTTTCATTGCCTTTTTGTTGCATCATTCTTGGTCATAGGTTTCGTATGTATATATAGTGCATCTTTGGCTTTTAATCTTAAGCTTGAACTGATATTTAAGCAAACTCCACGTTGGTATTAGCTATTTTATGGTGATATTAATCACAAGAAAATTCATAATTTATCATGTCCCGGTAGAGCAGAATTTAGAGAATATTTGTGATAAACAAAATAATCTCTTTCAAATATAATTATTAGATAAAAAAAATTAATTGGTTTGACATTATATTTTGAGGTGATTTTTTTTTTTTATGGTTTTATGGTTTTATATTTAGAAAAAAGATAAACACTTGATATTTTTCACAACACATTATATAACTATATTTTAAAATAAATTATATTTTTATAAAATATCTTATAAAAATAACATAATTTTATAAAAATATTTTTATTTTAAAATATATAATATGAAAAGTATTATGAATTGTGAGACTTGCCAAACAAATCCCCAATCATTTTTTTAATAGCTGGAGATGAAGGACAACTAAGACAGAATCATTACCAGTCAAAAGAGATGCGGGTGGATCCTGATCTTTAGATTTGGATTAATATTTTAATGGAATATGATAATGTTATTATGTCAGTTTTGTAAGGACGAACTTAAAGAGTAATCATCATAATTTCGTACTATATTCATTGTAGTAAGTGAAAATAATAATAACTATTTGAGCACTCCGGCTCCTTGTTATGATTGCTTAAACGTACCAATTTTTAATAAAATATTTTTTTTTTAAAGAAGGCAAATGAAAATTTTATAAGATGAAAAATCATTTTAGATAAAAATGAAAAAATAACAGTTAATCAAAATATTTATTTATAATTTTTTTTTCTATCTTCAATATATCACTGACGTAATAAGTGTTGAGGTTAATTTATCGAATTATATTATTTATAATAAAACTTGAATAAAAATATTTTTGAAATTTGAATTTGGGTTCTAAATGAGTGTTTTGAATAAGTTTTTTTTATTATTATTTTACTTAATAATTAAAAAAGTATTTTTTAATAATATTATGAATTTTTTACTTTTTTAAAAAATATTTATGATGATAAAAAAATACATGAAAAAAAATAATAATAATAAACTAAAATACGAGACCCAAATTGGAGACACACGGTAGCACCGCTCACACTCGAATTACAATTATCGTCCATAACTGTCTTTTCACGTACAAAGGGCTATCGCCTCAGTAGCGTATTTTTAACAAACAAAAAAAGATTTAGTCAGGTGTCACGTGCGCACGAGCTGCCTCAGTGAATCCGTTTATCGTTTCTGATAAAGAAATTAAAAGCGGACCGTGACGCACGAATTGCGGGGCACTGCGTCTCCTACATGCGACACGCCCTCATCACCACGCGCCCTCATAACCATTCCCTCCTCTTCCACGGATCCATGATAAAGCGCGTGGGTGAAAACTACTAGCCTCCCCGCATTGATCGGCTCCGGAGTCCGGACTTCGCTCCGAACCGCACGAACGTATCTTTTGTGGATCCCACTCCCGGATTCATCTATCGACGTGTCAAAGGTCAAAGTGCTTCTTAAAATTTTTTATTAAATATAATATTTTTTTAAAAAAATACTATACACATTTTATTCACAATCTATTTAATAATATAAAAGTCAAGAATAATGACTAGGTATTATTTCCGCAATATTCGGCTCAAGTGTGCAATTGTTAATTTCCTAACAACCGACGCTTGAATTAAAACCTGATGCAATCTGTTGGTACAACCGTTAACATGAGTCGTAAAAATGTCGTCCATTTGTTTTTAAAAAATAAAATTTATTATTAGAAATTTATTTTTTTATATTTATTTATTTATTTTTAAATAATTATATGTACTTACGTACTGCAATTACAATTTCATACCTTAATTTAGATAAAAACTAATACCATCTATGGACTTTAAAATATTTTAACAATGTCGTGCAAGAAGGTCTGACAATCACACGAATCTCAAGTAGATATTTTACATTCAACAGTTATTTATTCATGAAGTATCGAAATTTCATTTCCATTTTTTTCGAACCTCCTCGAACACTCAACAACGTTTTACTTTACTTCAAATTAAAACAAAAAAACAACGTTTTACTTGAAAAAAATATATATTTTTAATACAAAAAACACCTACTCGGCCTATAAGATAAAATGATAATTAAATTGTATTTCTATTCTATTAAATGCATGAAATATTTAAACAGTAACAACTTAAAAACTACATTATAAACATTAAGGTTAGGTTTGGGGGTGAGATGAGAATTTTGTGTTTTGTTTTAAAGTTTAAAATATTATTTTTTAGTTTTGAGATTTGAAAAAGTTAAATTGAGATTTGAAAAAGTTGTATTGGAATTTGAAAAAGTTGAATTGTTTATTATATTTTATATGGAGATTTGAAAATGTTGTAATAATGAGATAAGATGAGATAATAATTTTATGTGAGATGTGTTTTCCAAACCTATCCTAAATACGTGGCTTAAAGGGCGAGGAAGGGACTCCAAATCAAGCTTATGTTACGGCATGGGATCATAACCTTGAAGAAATATATACACATATATATATTATATAATTTCTTTTAATTTTAAAATTTTAAATCGAGAATACTAGGAATTATTAATCGTCAACCTAAAACATAGGATACTCATATTGTCTTCATTTTCATTTTCTGGGTTTGGTTTTCATTGGATGCTAGCCAAATAATATTACGATGGATGGGTTTTTCTTTTTTTGTCGGTTTTACAATAAAGTTGGTTTTCTCACGTTTCTTATCCTTGTTAGATATATAGAAGAATTGATATTTACAATTGTAAAATATGTAAAAATTGTATATTTTTTTAAAGAAAATAAATAAATATGATATTTACATAAAAAAATTATTTTTCTAACAGTAAACTCTATTCTATTTCAAAAAAGAGTAGTGTACAGCACTTGCATAACTCATATTTATATCTAACATTACTATATATATATATATGTAAAAAGTGTATTCACGCGACCTGTATCGTTTGCTCATTTGTTGCCTCTGATCTAAGTGAATAGAAACATGCAAGTCGTCTATAAAAAAAAAAAGAAACATGCAAGTCTATAAATGGGTCTGTGCCTTGTGAATAATTCAACACATTTGAAAAAACGTGGAGAATTATTTATTATACGTGAACAATGCAATTTTTGAGTTCAACACTAGTTTGTCATTATTTCTCTCTCTCTCTTTCCTTTTTTTTTTTTTTTCAAAAAAAAATTAAAAAAAAAAAAAAAAGAGTTTCTGGTAAGCACGTCGACCTTAGATTTCGTAATTAATTTTTGGCAACCAGTCGGTCTTTGAATTTTTTATTCCTCTATAGCGGTCAATGCAGATCAAATCAAGCCGTAACGACTCAAAAAAAAAGTTTAATATAATGGCATAATTTGTTTTATTAAATAATGATATATTTATAATTTTTTTACAATTAATTTTATAATAATTAATGTAATCAAAGCATTTTATAAAAATAAATTTTAATCGAATTTTAAATTAATAATAAATTTATCATTTTTATTTGTTGTCTGTCCTTGTCATAAGTTATTTAATGGTGGATGCACCTAGCTCCTCTGAGTTGAAGTTTGAACTGTAAGGTTACGTACCAAAACGGTAATGATAAACTTCACGTGGAAGAAGAACTTCGTATATCTGCACATGAACGACCTGCAATTTAGATTTATCTCGTGAATTAATTATAAGGAGGGAAAGACAAATGTAACCTTCAAGTATAACTTGTCAGTGCATGAAATTAATTACGTGGCACATGCAGCGTGGATTGATGTGTTTTTATTGCCAATTTCTTTGCATATATTACCCATTAAATGTACACAACAAAATTCATGAATTAATTACAAGGAGGGAAAGACAAATGTAACCTTCAAGTATAACTTGTCAATGCATGTACCTGTTTATTATTATTTATTATCAATAATGAAGAATATTTATATAAATAAATTTGTTTTCTAATCATTTTTTATTTTGGGATTAATTGTTGAAGTCGATATTGCAATAATAGTGAAATGATGACCAACACGTGTTGCTTAGGTTTCTTTGTATTTTGTCAATATGTTCATCTATCAATTTTAGAAGACATTTTTTACATCATTTTCTCGTCAACTATCCAAATATGAGTATTGTTAGTGGGTCATCTAAAACTTACTCTTCAGATGACTCTCTTAACCTGGCACCACCACGTATAGTTTATTAAAATAATAAAAAATTATATTTAAATAAAAAGTGCGTTTGAAAATATAAAAAACGAATACTAATTAAGCTTTAGATTCTCTCTACTTCTTTTATGTTTATGTTTGTGTTTTAGATTCTTTTAATAAATCACATGACATCACATAGTAATGCTATGTTAAAAGACTCATATGAAAGATAAATTCCATATGACCAAGTAGCATTGTCCGAATATACTTTCAAATTAAATAAATGTAAAATGATAGAGTTACAATTATTATTGAATTAAATTTAAAAAAATAAAAATAAAAAAATGAAAAATGTAATGGTCCGGATAGCTTGGTCCCCCCAAGTATTTGATATATATTGTGAGGTTATATAGCGTTAAATCTTGAGGTTTATTATCGATGTGGGACTGCGCAGCGTTCCCTTTCCCAATCTCTTCGTATGTTTTTCAATCGCGCTGAATGTCATTAGAGTTGGCTAGCGTATGTTGTCGTTTCGCTTTCCTTTGATGGAATTTCTGTGCGTGTGTATTTTGTCCCGTAAAATTCAATTCTGCTGGGCAGTCACTCTGTCGTTATCCCACATTACGTAACAAGGATTGGAAAATCATGTCAGACCCATGTGCTTTGCTTTGAGTCCAAGAGCTTCTTTGCATTGTGTTGTGCTTCAGATTTCTTTATTATGTGAGGCATGAGACTTAACGTGTGAATTGTATATGACCGTGGGAGAGTTCATGGGCTGATTGATTTAGTGCTTGCTTACTCGTGGTATTTTCAGATTTGATATTTGAAGAAAATATTCTGGTTTATGCATACCAAACTGGTGTTTTGTGAATTTCGAATAGTGAATTGGTAGTTGGTTTTGAAGAATGTGGGAATGTGGAGGTATTCGGCTTGAGTTTGTTTCCAAGTACTGTTCGGTTTAGTGTTTTGGATTTGTGTAGTAAGCGAGTGACGAGAGAAAGGATTTCCTTGTCAAAATGGCCGATGCTGCAGTGTTAGTAGAGGCTGCAGGATCAAGATTTAGTTCATTGGAGCTGATTGGGAAAGGATCATTTGGCGATGTCTATAAAGGGTAAGTCTGATTGATCTCATCCTTCTTCTTATTTGCACTTTACTGTAATATCATTTGCTTCCTTATTTACACTTTATGATTAATTAGTTGTCAAAGCAAAGCCCATGTTAATGATCGGTATTCCCTCTGTGGAGGGATAAAATGCACATATAGAGTTGCCCAGGCCGCGAAACACGACGTTAACACCCTCACTTTCTCTTATTATTGGAGATGCTGCAGAACAATGAATAATCTCTTTATTACACAAAATTCATCAGTCGATCGCAGTGGGTTCTGACTTCCAGCCCCAAGAAAACGACGGTCTTTGAACCATGGACCTCTAACTTTACTATTTATGCAATGCCATCAGGTCATGTGCAGGGTCAGCTTCCTGTGTGCAGCCTTGTTGTTTGTGATTCTGCTTCTAATATTAGATTATGCTGTTTTAATTGATCAAGTTGGAGAATGCACATTTTGTTTTATATTTGAAGCACTGGTAGATTCTATTTCATTTTAGTAGTGCACATTTGTTTGACACTGTGGCCCGTCAGATGTTAACTCATGCCATAATTTTGATGGATTACCATGATAGCTTAGATTGTAATGGGTGATTGATCACGATTGCCTCATGTACAGATTGAAGTCAACCTAGTAAAATATAATGCTTATATAAGTTGGTGAATAAAGTTCTATCATCATTATTGGATGAACATTTACACACTATACTGATGACACCGATGCCTTCCTACTTTGCAGGTTTGATAAGGAGTATAACAAAGAAGTAGCTATCAAAGTAATTGATTTGGAAGAGTCGTAAGTAGATAGCTTCCCACATATTTGTTCTGAAGTTTTTCAATTCACTTTTCAGCATCAGAAACCTGCTCTTACTGAGATTTTTTTTCTCTTCTTTTGAACAACTTTAGGGCATGCTTTGTAAGTGAAAATTTACAGACATAAATTAGAATTCTTGGAAGCAAATTTTAAATGTGTTTTGTATTGGGTTTTGTAAAGTGGGTTGATAGAATGGATAAAAAAATTTTGAGATGTATTTTGTATTAGGGTTTGTGAAAGTAGGTAGGTAGAATTGAAAAAGTTGTTAGGATAATTTTTGTGAGAGGTAATTTTTGGGGGGTTTTTGTGAAAGTTGTTTTAGTTTGTGTGTTTATTTTATATTTTTACAGAAACTTAGCCAAATTATTAGATGGGGTTTTTTTTAGAAATAGGAATAGAAATTTAAAGGATCTTTGGATTGAAATTGAAATTAAAAAAATGTAAAAGTTTTTGGAACTAATCATAGCCTTGATCGCCCCCCCCCCCCCCCCCCCCCCCCCCNCATCCAATGCCCTTGTCAAACTAAAAGTATTTTAATCACTTTCCCAAAAAACATGTTTGAGTGCCATTTGTCTAATATTTGGATGAGCTATGCTTCCAATTCAATACTAGGATACTAAAGAAGACCAGCCAGAATCTTTAACAATGAATCAGTATCCTCATGTCCTTGGAGGTAGGTATTAGATAAATTCAACATGCACTGTTGCTTATATACCAACCAGGGGAAGTTGGAGAGATTTTATAAGGTTCATGTCTTAATTATGTGCATTTCAATACATATTAAAACTATGCCAGTAACCTGCATTGATGACATGTTTACCTTTTTCTTTGCTTCATTGTTTTGCTATGTGAATTTGTTAGCAAGTGAGCACTTTCCAACTTACAGCATAACAATTACTCGATTCTTATCTTCCGACTCTTTTTTAGTGAGCAATGACGAAAACTAGTTTGGAATTGTCTTCTGCAGGGAGGATGAAATTGAGGACATTCAGAAGGTATTTCTTCACAATTTGTTCTGCTAGTTGATCAAATCTATCATTTTTTATTAGTTAGTTACACACGCATCTGGTGGGTCTTGAAACCACAACTGCACCTTTCACTCCGTTCTTATGACGTGAGGATATTCCATTTGCGCAACAACTCATTGGCTCAAATCTGCCTTAAATTGAAAATTATGTTGATCATCTGACATCTATCTTATTTTAATGACAGGAAATTTCTGTTTTGTCACAATGTCGATCTCTATATATCACTGAGTATTATGGTTCCTACCTCCACCAGACTAAGCTCTGGATTATAATGGAATACATGGCTGGTGGCTCTGTTGCTGACCTAGTAGGTTACTTCTATTGACTTTCTTCTTCATGTTCATTGCATGATGATTTGAAGTTTTGTTTTCATTTAAGGATTTGAGTTTCTCTTTTACTTTGCAACCTGAAATAAAATGGTATTTCCTTTGTAATTGGTTGGTTTTGTATTTTGGGTCTTGTAATAAAGCATCTATTGTACTTATAAAAAATAAAACTAAGCATCTATTGCCTCCTTTTAAAGCAATATCAAAGCCCATTTAGACTTGGAGTATTGTTCCCTTTGAGAAATAAGATAGCGGAGCAGATTATAGAACAGTTGCTCCATATGCTATGCTAACTTTGGTAGAAAGTTGATAGGCTAATGCACATTTTCATAGGTACTTGTCTTTCTGCCCTTCGTCTTCTATGGCTTTAGTTGAAAAAAAACACTGTAGTATGTTTAGGTATGCGTAGTCATTTTACTGATGGTTCTTATATGTCCTCTTGTATGATAATTGTATTCTTGATGCTGCTCCTTTAGTCAAAAACTGACATATTTCATACACTCTTCTTGAGAGCTAACAGAGATTTGCTTCTGCAGCTCCAATCAGGTCCACCACTGGATGAAATGTCAATTGCTTGTATATTACGTGACTTGCTGCATGCAATTGAGTATCTGCACAATGAAGGAAAAATCCATCGTGATATTAAAGGTTTTCTTGCCTCCTTACTTGAACGTCCATATGCAAATCCTGCAAAATTCCCTATTTTCTTTCTCTTCAAGATTTATACTTTTTTTTTTTTTTTGGGTGTTCAAAGCATTTTTTCTGTCCCTCTGCATTTTTTAATTATCTTGTCATGATGGCCTGATATTATAATTTTTGCAGCGGCAAACATTTTGTTGACTGAGAATGGTGATGTTAAGGTATAACTTTTATACTCATGAGGGCTACAATTGGCATAACTCTATATAGAGGCTGACTAACTGGAAGAATATAGATAATATGGGTTGAGTTACATAGATTTGCTTCTGGTCTTCTGCATTGAGTGTGTGACTTGTCGCAGGTTGCAGATTTTGGGGTTTCTGCACAATTAACAAGGACTATATCAAGAAGAAAGGTACTCTATTTTTCTGAGGATAAATTGCTAGTCAAAGTAGGATGTATTGCTATATTTTCCATTTACAAAGTTGGTTGAGGCCCCTTGTTTCGTGACCAATGTTTTTTTTTTCTCTCTGACGTGAGCGCATTGCTGAGTTTTCATCAGCAGAGTGTTGCTGATTTTTCATCAACAGAGTGCTTCCTGGGGCTATTGTTAGATAGCATTTTAGAAATGCTTCATTCTGTCATATCCTAATTATTTGCTTCTTTCCCATGGGCTGGGCTGGAGGAGGAGGAAGAGAGAGGGTTGGGGGGGAGATGTGAGGGCAGATGGGCACATAATATATCCGCTAATGGTCACAGTTTGCTTCCTCTGGTGCTGAGGGGTGAGACACATTGTGGAACAATCAGATAATTGCTTTCTCCTTGACTGCCTAGTACTGTTTGTACCTGTCAAGTTATTCATCTCCTAGTGTTATTGCCACATGGGACAACAGCATTCTTGGCTATTTTTTTTTTTCTCTTCTTATGAAGGAGGAGAAGGGCGGGGGTAGTGGGTGAGAGAAAATTGATTCATATGAAATGTATCTTTTTTATAAGAGCTCAATATGGTCTTTCAGTTTTTTTCATTTCTTGAGGATGCACTAATTTGTTTAACAATGACAGACTTTTGTAGGAACACCTTTCTGGATGGCTCCAGAAGTCATTCAGAATTCAGAAGGTTACAATGAGAAGGTATCTCTCAAAGCAGCGTTTCAATCTTTATTTTTGGATAGTGTGATTTGTGTTACCGCTCTTTCACCGCCACCCCCACTGCTTGCTTCCCTTTTGCACCCCAATCTGTCTTCATGTCAGCTCGTTGAGGCTTTGAACATTGTTATGCTGGCACCCTCTTATTGATGCAGGCAGATATCTGGTCTTTGGGGATAACTGCAATTGAGATGGCCAAAGGGGAACCTCCGCTTGCAGATCTTCACCCTATGAGGGTTCTTTTTATCATTCCTCGAGAAAATCCACCACAGGTTTGTTATTGATGTCAGTGCTAATTCTGGGTAAAGATTCTAGAGTACTGATATCTTTTTACCTGATGGAAACATCATTCTTCAGATTTTAAAGGAATCATGATGTGTTTTCGTGCAGCTGGATGATCATTTCTCCCGTCCAATGAAAGAATTTGTTGCATTTTGTTTAAAGAAAGTACCTGCAGAGGCAAGTGATTACACCCTTCCAAGTACCTCCCTCTATCTTCATTTTATTTCGCTTCTAATACTATAGGTCTGTAGATAATAGAGCCACAAATGACCACGTAGTGATTGCATGACCATGCGGTAAGTGCATGTATTTCAAATGGTACTTAGGCCTCCAATTGGGCTGGTAATTAGGGTCAATACCTTGGTGCTGGAGAACGTATTAGATCTTTTCTTTTTTGTAAGTAGAGAATCTATTGTTTGAATATACTTGATTTTGGTCATTTGATTGAATGCAAATTTATATTGAGGATAAAGAACATCTGGAGAATGTTCGATCAAGTTCAGTCTCCCCTCTAGATTACCCAGTACAAGACCCATTCAGTTAAGGTCAATAGCTGGGAGCATCCGTTGAGCATCATATATTTCTATTTGGACTATCTCAGTATCTTAACTTATATTGTGTTGCAGGCATTTCAGATGCTTTAATTGATTTAAGATTGGGAAAGTTGTATATGGGTTTATTTTCTTAGCTTTAGAAGCCACTGGAATAGTAATTCAAATCCCATTCAACTTCAGTGACGTGAGCTCAGTTTGAAGTCACATTAGCATATCTCCACCTTTGCTTGAGATGGATTAAGACTCAGAAATAGAATTTATTCATCTCCATCAAAGCCTCTATAGGCAGTCATAAACTGTAAATACCAATCAAGTCCAAACAATGCTTGAACTTGGACACAAGCACTAGCTTAGTCAATATATATCCATAATAAAAATTTTGTTTACTGTAATATTTTCCTGAGACAACTTCACAAGTGAAGTAGCTTCTTGTCAATATGTTAAGTCCTCTTGCATAAGATTTATGGCATTCTCGCTATCCCAACACATAATTACATCTTGCTGTAAGCCAAGGTCAGGAGCCAATCCTCTCAACCAAAGGACCCTTTCCATCTACTTTATCGCTGCCACATACTCTGTCTCTATAGCAGTCAAAGTTGCTAAAGAATGTTTGGTAGTTTTCCATCTAATAGAGCAACCCAAGAGAGTGAAAGAGACCTCCCTCCATCAAGATCATCAACATAATCTGTAATTTTTGAAATGCTGTATCATTTGATGGAATAGGTAGAACAATGCGTATAGAAAGCTTTGTTGGCATATTCTTTTTGCATTGTATTGCAAGACATTTATCTAGTAAATAATGCAAGTTCGTCAAGTTTCTTTGAGGCTATGGTTCACATCTAACGCATTCTTGACTGGAAGTTATGAAATGCATTATGTCTTCTTTCAGAACATATATTAGCTTTTATTGAGCGCTGTTGTGTTTCTTATTATATTCTTTTAATCAAATGCAGAGACCAAGTGCAAAGGAACTTCTCAAACACCGTTTCATAAAAAATGCTAAGAAGAGTCCGAGACTTTTGGAGAGAATAAGGTGAGTGAACATCCATGAAACGATAGTAGTGACATGCATCTGTGTTCAAAACAGACAACATGACCATGGCACCTTTTGCTCATCCATTCCGCCTGGCTGCCCAGACGTGGCGCCCTTTTTCATTATCATCTACCGCCCTTTATTTGCTCCCTTACTCAAGTTTGCTCATGCTATTTTACGAGTTCATTTCCTTCTTGTTGAGCAGTTCTTCTTTTTGAGTCTTGAACTTAAAAGAACCGCAGATTTTGACTGTCTTGTACACCTTTGTGTCTGGCTATGTATATGGATGTGCAAACACCATTCAAGGTAGCCCAGCCCAGCATTCATCCACAAAATCCTGTAGTGAAATTGAGACTGCTTGACCTCGGAAGAGTCTAGGGGAAATTTAAACATCCTGAGCTGCACCTTTGGTCTCTGCTCATAATGCAATTGCTGAGATGCATGCATCAGCATGTTTGTCATGGCAATGAAATGTTAATATAGCGTCTCGGTGCTAAGGCTGCTTGTTGTTAATGTCTTGCCTTTTATTATCTTGATAGAGAGCGTCCAAAATACCAAATAAAGGAAGCAGACATTTCTAGAATTGGACCTGAAGCTGTAGGGGAGGCATCTGATACTGTTACGGCGATGAGAGATCTGAGAGGAGAAGAAACTCTCCGAGCCAGGTGGGTTGAATCTGTTGATTACTTGTGCTTTGCTTGGTATTTTTTTGAATCCTGATATATTTTCTGATCTGCAGTGGTCAGGGAAAACCCCTGAAAAATGCTGGATGGGACTTCAGCATTGGTGGATCACAGAGCACGGGAACTGTTCGGAGTGTTGTAAGACCACCTCCAGCTAGAGAAAGGAGACTAGATGCTGTACAAATTCAGACTGCCCAAAGAACTCCAGATAGTAGTAACCAGGGGTTTTCTGCACCTGGAAATGTGAATCATGCATCACTAGAGGTTTCCTCGGGGAAAGATGCTAGAGAAGCATACAACCATGAACATCAGGATAATTACCATGGATATGTAATCATCTTTCTCCCCACTCTCATCTTGACCTCTGCCTGTTTTTTACTTAAGTAATACATATACTTGAAGCACAAACTATGATAGTCACCATTCATTCAGCATGCTAAAATCAGCCAATCCATGTATGTATTACAGCTGTTAATTATGGGTTACTTTTTTAAATACTCAATTGAATTAGGTTTTTGTCTGGGCTAATTGAAAGACTTAACTTTATTCAGGAGCCTAGTCCACTATTGTTTGTATGTTATAATCAATACAATAATAAGGTACTTTTGTTACGACATTAAGAAGAGGTGTTTGGTGTTCAAGTTTTGTGAGCAGCTAAATTTGCCAAAACTGACCATTTAACCATGTACATTAATATTTAACTAACCAAGTCTCAAGTTAATTGGTAGATTTCTTGCATGGATGCACATAAACCTCTCAATGTCAAATCTTCTCAAGTTATTTTAGCCGCTCAATCTCCAGGATGAATTTTCTGCGAGTGGATCTGGAACTGTTGTTATACGTTCACCCAGAGGATCACAGTCATCCCTGTTTAGTGATCAAAGCACGCTGGTATCGTTTCTGTCTGGCTGTTATTATGAGAAAAATTTCGATTTCATTTTTGCATGCTAGCCTGTCATTTAATTCGAATGCACTGTACTGCGTAGTTTAGCAGCTCATATGCAGCTTTTGAAGATTCATCTTCCAGTGGAACTGTAGTTTTCCGGGGCCAACATGATGATTCTGACTCTCCTTGGACTCCAAAATCCAAACTGGGAAACTCTGCCTCACTTGAAGACAGTGCAATGAACCTTGCAGAGGTTGTTTTAGTAGCTATGCTACCTACAATTTTCTTATAAGTTAGCTTCCAATTTGCTTAGCAATAAATAAATAAGAGTTAGCTTTTAAGCTTTGTATACTTTAAAAAATAGTTTAGATGCTTTTTGATTGGTAAATTACTTGGCCAGTGAGTCCTGAACCCCAGAGCACACCCTTCACCTTGTTCTG
Organism: Pterocarya stenoptera; assembly: GCA_003123785.1. Lineage (NCBI taxonomy): Eukaryota > Viridiplantae > Streptophyta > Magnoliopsida > Fagales > Juglandaceae > Pterocarya > Pterocarya stenoptera. The sequence continues at coordinate 98,178 of QEOT01005416.1, forward strand.
ATTCATGCATCGACTTTATTGCATTTTCTTGAGCAACCACAGAAACTTGTCCAATTATATTTTCAAAGTGTCCAAGCGCTTTTCATTACTCCTTCCCTTTGTTTTTCTCGTCTTCATAATCTTTAGACAGGTTTTATTCTGACATTTCTAGATTTTTCTGTTGAATCATGCTTTCACCACTTGGGTTCCTGACTTCCTTTATGATGATTATGCTCATATGCTCAGTAGCAGAACTTGCAATAATATATGGCTTTCCTGATCTAGGATGTCACTAAGCTTTTGTTTTCACAATATGCTACTAAACTTTGTAGAGAAGTTTTTGAATGGTTTGATTGGTATGTATAATTAGGCAAAGGCTGCACTTCAAGGAGTGTTGAGGAGAGGAAATGCCAGAGAGAGATCAGCAATAGGAAAGATCAATAATGATTGGCAGGAAAACAGAAAAGAGCAGATAATAAGCAGCTCAGATTTTTATAGGTACATCCATTGCTGGCACAGTGCTAGTAAAACAAATCCTGGTATGGTTATTACATTTTTTTTGACAGACAATTTCTACCACAGACATTCTCGTGAACACTTTGATGCACGAAAAGGTCTTTCAAGATCACAGCATGAGAGTGATGACGAAGAATATGTAAAAATTGCATCATCTGTGCCATTATCAGTTCTGCTTATTCCTTCACTAAAAGAGGTGAGCGCTCACGTGGTTACTATGAACAGTCACTTTCTTGAATTGCAATTTTATTTGTGGGGCAATGTGAATTTGCTTGTGCTAATTACAATTTTTAAAGAATGAGCCACAGTTTTTCCAGCCAAAGAATTCAAATTTGGTGCAGATTCTTTCCCAGATGAGAATAGTTAATTTTCAGTGGTAAGGAACTAATATTCTGCAGGAGGGGATGAACTGATACCATGACTGGAAAGAGTCTTTTGATTTAAGAAAAAAAAATTGGGGTTATTAAATATCTTTAGCCATATCAATGCAACTAAACTATTGTACGCAATCTTCCCAATGCATGTGTTGTCAAGTTTTGTGTTCAACGCTTGAACCTCCTACTTGTTGTGTATAATGTAGGCCATCACTGAGGATCCAGAAGGTTCTGTTGTGCGTTCTGTTGCAAATTCACTCGTTAATATGGAACACGAGAAGCCTGGATCTTGTGAAGTTCTTGTAAGAAGGTTGCTTCAGCAATTGGCAAGGTTCAGAAACTCTGCTTCCTTTGAATCCTTCTCCATATTCTCGTTCGGGTCCTAGTGTCTTATTACCTAATTATTTTACTTCATGCTATGTTTAAACATTAACTTGTGAACTATTTGTGTAGTTCAAAGGAATCTTCCCTGAAAGACCTACAGGAGCTTGCCGCTCGCTTATTCACCAAGGTCAAGCCAACACTTGAAACGCAAGATACAAATTCCGAAACCGATACCAAGAAAAAGCAACAGAACAAGGAAACTAACTCAAATGCAAATTTAAGTTCACTTGCTAGATTTCTGCTCTCGAGGTTAGTCAAATGATCCTTCTTCTGATTGTATTATTTTTATATTGAGTGCTCACGCCTTGCCCAACTATCTTGGGACTTCATAGCCTTATGACTTAGGTCCAACTCAATACATATATATATATAGAGTATTGCTATGCATCATCCTACACACCACACACCAATGTGTTGTGAGTGCCGCCCTCCTTGTCACACCTCAATTCCATAGTACTAAGGTTGTGACTTTCTTGCATGCACTTGGGACTTGAGCCATGCACCTACAACAGAACAACTCGACAATAATGTCAGAGATTTGAGAGGGGTGGATAATAAAACCAGCTCTACAATCTAACATACTACATCAACCCATGTCAATTTGTGAATTTATTTTTGTGAGATCTTTTTGTAGGTAAATATATATCTAAGATGGTAGTAAATGGGATGTCGCGATTCCTAAGAAGTTCTTGGAATTTGTGTCGTTCTAAAAAACCGCCAACTATAACAGTGATGTCTTTTTGAAATACAAGCTCAAATGTGTCTTGAATTTTCCTTAGACCATTACACCTTCCATCTCCACCCTGCGCTCGCATCCACCGGTTGACATTGAATATGCTTGTGCATAATGTGTGGCCACTTTTGTTATGCAGATGGCAAGGCCAAGTTTCACGGGATCTCCACCCAGCTTAATTGGAGATGCCTGTCTTACAATTTGGATTTTTTATTTATTTATTTTTAGTGTGTTTCCTTTTTAGGCATATATTCTGATTGATCTATGTACAGTGAGAAATTGTGTATTTATTAAAATTTATACGATTATCTTCTCTCTTTCACATTTTTTTGTGTAGCAAGGCATCGCCATAATTAAGGGTTTGCTATAATCACATTAAAACTGTAATGTTATTGCCATTGATTGTAATTTTTTTCAATAATTACGAATGACCCAATCCAAAATGTGGATGTTATCTTTTTTAAGAGCTTTCTTCGAACATTTAGTTGGACTTCGGACTGTTTATTTCTTCAGCATTTTATCCAATCACGAACTCCGCCCACAACGTTTGCAAATTAGGTTGTTTGAAAAAATGTCTGTGTAAAAAGGTGGTGATTGAAAAACAACAAAATTCCTTATTAATTTACTAGAATAATTATAATAGTTATTGTTTTCCCTGGCTTAATGCTTTTTGGAATTTGAGTTTGGAAATTTTAAAAAAGCTTTTAAAAGCTTAAAAGTTATTTTAAATAGTTAATATGTTTTATGGAATTTTAGTAATTAAGAGAGTAAAAAAAAAAGTTGAATTAAAATATCATAAAGTTAAATATTATTATAATATAATTTTTTTTTAGTATTTTAAATTTTTTTGAAATAATTTGTATTTTGTTTGAAAATTTAAAAAAATTATAATAATTAGATAAAAAATTTTAAAATTTAAAATTGATGAATATTTATATTTATATTTATGATATTTAAATGTCGATATGATATGAAATATTCTAAAGATGTTTTGGGTGTATGCTTAACAAACGGTGCAGTGTTTTAATGGTACAACTTCCTTATAAAACTCAATTATGAGAAATTTATTTTCCACCGCAATTCTAAAAAATTTACATATAAAAAAGGAAAGTTGGGTAGTAAACAGAGACCACACCAAAGATAATATTCGCTTTAAATGGGAAAAATATTTAATCTAATGTATTTAGTGTTGTTTGTATAATTTTTTATATTTAATAAATATAGGAAGCCTCACCTTAAAATTATTAACATCAAACAAAAAGTTATGGCCTTTTTAGGATTTGTTTAGACACTTTTAGTATTTTAATATTGGATTTTAGAAAATAAGAAAATAAAAATTGAATAAAATTATTATTATTTTAAAATTATTTTAAAATTCTTTGTTAAAATTATTTTTATTTTAAAATTTAAAAAAGTTATATTAATTTTTATATTTTATTTTAAAATTATAAAAATTGTAATGATTTGATAAAGAAATTAAAAATTAAAAAATACTTTATATTTAATTAATATTATAAGAAAATTATAGTTTTTTTAAAATTTTTCATTTTATTGATTAGCTCGACCGATGTTTGGTCTAAATATTTAAATTTTTCATTATTTTATATTAAAATAAATAAAAATGCTACTTGAGTTACCATTTATTCACCTCTACACTTACATATTTTTTACAAAATATAAAGTACGGAATGATAAATAATAATTAATAAAAAAAATTCTACAAAAAACTCTCATCGTATGAGTAAAAATCCACTCTCCAACAATCAAATCTAATAATTTAAAAAAAGAAAAAAACTATTCATTATCTCATTCGATACATGTTTTAGATTTTATTTTATTTTATTTTATTTTTATTAAATTAATTAAATTATTCTATTTATTATTTATATATCATATATTTATTAGTAAAAATTAAAAAAAGAAAAATTTAAAAGATACCGTCCAGCATTGATAGCTAGACGTGACCTCTAGGCTAAATTTGTTTTTGTTTTTGTTTTTTATATTAAATATATGAGCGATAAACGAAGGGGCATGTAATCATTTTCCCATCTAAAAAGAGGCGCTGGTACGTATCTTCGCAGCCCAACATAGTTGCGGCTTTGACTGACTGACGCCTCTCAACTCTCTCATCTGTTTCTATTTGTAATTTTTTGGCGGTCGATTTGAAAGCACCTCATTTCTTCTGAGAAACCCCCAACGAACGTGGCACGCAACCACTCAACCTCACCTCACACGCGGGTCCCACGATCAATGTCCCTCCCACCAAAGCCAAAACCTGCCGACGCGCCGGCTTAACTGCCTGTCAGATTCAAACACGTCACCGTCATTGCACTAGCCCAAAACATCCGTACTATCCACCACGTGAAATTTCCCACTTGGAGAGAAGTGATTGGGTGAAGGACCGCATCACAGTAAAACAGCACGAGGGAGGGGGAGGGAGAGAGAGAGAAGGATCAGTACCCCGATTTGCGGATCCCAGACGACACCGCAGCCTAGGACCCACCAAAAGCGGCCGCCGCGCCTCTACCTACGAGGTCTGTTTCACACGTGGACCGTTGCTGTCTCTCTAAAAGAAAATTTAATTAAAAAAAAGCCCCCGATAAAGAAAGAGAATCGGTCTCAACCTTTTCAACATCAGCCCAAACATGTTTGCGTCTTCTCACTTTTGTCCTCAGCATTTTCTTCTCTTTCTTTTTTTTTTTTTTTTTTTTTTTTTCCCAATTTTTTAAGCATTATTTTAAGGAATACCCGAGATACGAATCATGAATTTATGATAATTTACTCAAAGCAATATTCGGGTAAATTTATTTATTCGCAGCTTTTAGCCGGCGGCTTGGTACTTAAATCAATAAAAAAATATAAAATGGGCAAGTTTGTGATTATGCGTATTTATATGGTAGTTGTAGCGCAAACATTTGGTAATCAATGACAAAGACAATCTCATGAATGGGTAAAGTTAATAGGAAAAGATTGGGTGGTCACGAATCATTCGTTCACTTGACAATATATACTCAGAAAAAATGACCAATTAAATTAATTACGAGTTATGTTCATTATTCATAGACTTACACCATTTGATTTGTCATGCTATTAGATGTCTAACGCCTACCCGCAAACTTATGCACCTACGGGGGGCTTTTACCACATTGCTTTTAATTATAATGTTCTGAGTAGTAAACTCGAGTTACCTTAAATTTTTGAATTAATTTTTACATCAATCTATACACTACACACCATAATTTTTTTTTTTTTTTTTATTTATTTCTCTTATTAAATATGTATTATATGGATGATGAATAAAAAAATATAAATATTTCAAGAAGAGTAAAATAAAAAAAAATTGAAAAAAAAATAAAAAAAAAACACATTGGTGTGTAGTGCGTAAGATGATGCATAGCAATGCTCTAAATTTTTTGAGCAGACAATTGTTAATAAATATTTTAAAATAAAAATTATATTATAAATTTCTAATTACATATGATATAATTTAATTTAAAAGATAAATTTTTAAGATCAAATTATATCAATGAATAATATAAAATAGAATAATGCTAGTATGTCTAATTATTTTATTATTTTATTTTAACCGTTCATATATTTATTTATTTATTTTTAATAATTAAGAAAATAATTATAAATATTTTTTTAAAATAATAATTTAAAATAGACGACACACAAAATGAACATAAAGACCGTAGAGTAAGATTATGTTTAGAAGATGAAATGAAAATTTTATGTTTTATTTTAAAGTTTAAAATATTATTTTTTAGTTTTAAGATTTGAAAAAATTGAATTAGAATTTGAAAAAGTTATATTGGGATTTGAAAAAGTTGAATTATTTATTATATTTTGTATGAAAATTTGAAAAAATATAAAGATGAGATGAGATGAAGATAAAAATTTTAGGTGAAATATTTTTTCCAAACATATCCTAACACTACTTTATAAAGTATAAAAATCTTAAAATAACCAAGTTCCTTTTTCAAAAAAATGAAACAAAAAATACTGTCCAGACTCCTTTTAGGACCAACTGTCGTTTGGTTTTCTTCCGTTCTTGTGAACTTACAAAGAAGGCACGAAAGAAAATGATTGATTTCGCTTCATGCGTGTAATTTTTACTTTAAAAAACATTTTCAAAATTATTATCCTAGATGCTATAGATACAATTAATATCTAAATTCTATAACATTTTATACATTCCACTGATAATATTTAATATTATGAGATCATATATTATATATTCATAAATTACAAAAAAAAATAGTTATTTCAGAATATCATAGAAAAAAAGGCTAACGACAATAAATGAAAAATATAAATAGTATTTACAATGTTGTAGTTATTAATTATATAAGTATCGTATATTCTTTTTGAATGAAAAGGGTAAGCATAACATCTATATCAAAAAATAATTTTTTTAATAATAAAATCACTCTTTTAAGGAGTGGGAGATATTTAATTATTTAATTATTATTAAATTAAAATAATTATTCTATTTATTATTCATGAACCAGATAAAAATTAATTAATTAAAAATTTTCAAACTGTAACATATAAAAATAAAATTCAAACTGTAAACCATAACAGAAGAAAAGCAAAAAAATAAAAGCAATAAAAAGAAAACCATAAATAATCGGACGGTGGAACTTCCACGATATGACCACCCGAATCCCGACATGTAGCTCCTAGTCAACAAGGACCTTACTCCAATCGGGGCCCGCATGTAGAGCCGCCCTCTTCTCTTCAATTAAATAACGCAGCGGTTTCGCCGTCGGTGCCGCCACTAATAATAACGAGATATGTGGGAAATATTCATGTATTTTATCCAACACAAAAACAAACGACCCAGTCGTCTTGGGCCCACCTGTCGCCTTATCATCTGTTAGATTAAATGAGCCTCGAGATCGGCACCCCGGACGTGAGTCACGAGGGTCACTGTGAGAGGCAGCGCCCCACACCCCACCCCCCAAATGCTCTCTCTCTCTCTCTCTCTCAAAATCCCGCTCCGTCCTTGTGTTTTGTGTTTTTCACAGCTTTTACATATTTTTTAATTTTTTTTATAAATTAAACCCAATTTAGTGCGAGTTGCCGTACGTGCTGTGGGCTCCTGTTGTGACGCAAGCAGCAGCTAGACTTTCCTAATCGTAAACACCCCCCNTCTCTCAAAATCCCGCTCCGTCCTTGTGTTTTGTGTTTTTCACAGCTTTTACATATTTTTTAATTTTTTTTTATAAATTAAACCCAATTTAGTGCGAGTTGCCGTACGTGCTGTGGGCTCCTGTTGTGACGCAAGCAGCAGCTAGACTTTCCTAATCGTAAACACCCCCCATCAAAAACTACACGTTTGCGCAGAGCTTATGAGAAACGCAAAAATGCCGGCGACATGTCTCTTCGTTCGTGCAAACGTGTGAAAACCAAAAATGGTAAAAACCGTGTTTGGGCCGAAGGAAAATGATCGAAACGAAAATGTCCTTTTTTGATTTTGTTTGGTTGCTGGGAAACAAGAATGTTGGGTCACCAGTTGAATGTGCCTTCCGTTAGAATTGCCAAACGAGAGAAACGGAGAGAGGTAATGGCGCAAGAAAACTTTTTACTTCAATTTTCTTTTCAAAGGTGCAACATACAACACGTACTAGCAATAATGGCCGAACAACAGTGAGAAGTCTAGATAGATATCTCAGTTGCAAAAATAAGGGAGAGCTTGGTTATCTATGCACAAAGTTGGAGCAGTCATCATCGGCGAATCCGTTCAACAAGTCAGCTAGCTTTCTCCAAACTAACGAGATCCACTTTCTATCTCGATCGGAACCCAAAACAAAGGTAAGAAACTGAGAAATAAACTCGGATGCTGAATCTAACGTCCGGAAAACTCGGATCTTCGCCTGCGATCAGGTAGAATTTGAAGAAATCAGGCAACCTCCGGCGGAGGAAGATTGAGGTCAAGGTCGAGCAGTCTTTGGGTTGAAGGCTGGTGGAAATCGACGACGGAGGATGAATCGGAGTCGCTGTGGGCCCCACTGCCGACGGTTTGGAGGAAATCCGTCTCCGCTCGATCGAACCTGCACAAATCGCGGTGGTTCCCGCTCATATTCGCGAACGCGTTGAAAAAGTAGATCGGGCGCACAGCCGTGACCACGGGAAAGGTGACCGCAGGGCCAACCGGGTACTGAGGAGAGCCTCCCAGAGTGAGATCGAGTGGCGGGGGTGGCATGGAAGAGGAGTCGACGGTGCTGCTCTGGCTGGGGCTGCGGGTGGTGGAATTGTTGTTAAGTGATGTGAGGTCGGAGCAGGTGTTGGGAAAGTTGGTCTTGGCCTTGACGCCCCGAAACTCTCGGGCGGCGTCGTCATAGGCACGCGCAGCCTCCTCGGCGGTGTCGAAGGTGCCAAGCCAGACGCGGGTCTTCTTGCCCGGATCACGGATCTCGGCGGCGTACCGTCCCCATGGCCGCTTTCTCACGCCCCTGAAACGGATCTCCTTCGAGTCCGAGTCCTGGTAAACGATATCTGATCCGTTTCTCGGAGCCATTAGAGTCCCCGTCGGGAGTAAGTTAGGTATGTTGGTGGGTAATGAAATTTTGTAACGGGCAGAGGTTGTCGGAGACAATCGATGCTTGAAAAGAGTGAGGGTGCAGGTGGGATTTTATAGAGAGGATGGGTGCAGAGGCAAAGGGGCATAAGAGAGATTAAAAGCTACGCTCCTTTTTGGGCGCTTGTTGTGTACAGTCTAAGCAGGACGTGGCTTCTCTACCACGATCCACTTTGCCAACTTGTCAAACGTTCTCATGTTTTGCCATTGAGCTGTGCTACTAATCCGTTGCATACGCTGCCTTCTTTTCTTTTTTTTCTTTTTTTTTTTTTTTTCTTTTCTTTTTTTTTTTAAATATATATTTTTTTAAAATATTATTTCTCATCAACTCACTCCTCTATGACTCTCTCTCATCAAATTCTCTCACTCGTCACATATTTCTCATCATTTTTCTCTCATCAGCTCAGATCTCTCTCATCAGTTCGGATCTCTCATCATCTCTCTCTCATCAACTTTCTCGCTCCTTGGGTCACTCTCTCGTCAAATCTTTTTCTATTCTAAATCTCTTTCTCATCAGCTCTCTTCATAATCCAGTAGTATTTCGAATTCGGGAGATTGAGGTGAGTGGTTTGGCCCATGCCATGTAAGATGCGGTTTGGTTGATGCCAAATAGTGAGTGATATAAAGTGTTTTTCTTTGCCATTTCAATAAATATTTTATTTATGTTAAAACTAAATAAATATTTTATTTTTATACTATTTTCTGCCAATAAATATTGAAAAAAAATGATTTTTTTATATTCCAAATGAGTGTTATAGTCACGAGTCATAAAGAAATTTCATCAAAATAAATTTATAAATTGAAATGACTTTATATAGTATATTATATCTATTTTATAATAAAGATAAATAAAATACTTATGCCACCGAGAGGTGCTTTCGAGAAATTTTTCTAATTTAATTTTTTTTACTTAAGAATTAATAAATTATTTTTTAATAATTTTGTATTTTTAAAATGTTTAAGGATATAAAAAATATTTTTTTTTTAAAAAAGTTTGAAATGGCTTATCAGGAGGATTCCTTGGTGGGAATTCTCGGTACCTATAGTACTACTATAAAAATAATTTTATAATTTAATGTATCACATCAAGCCACAGCAATTCTTAAATTTATTTTTATAAAATTTATCTGTACCCAAAGTATTTCTCCTTTTTTCTTGTTATCTCGTCATGATTTTAACTTTTTAAGTAATATTTGATTCAAAGTTAATGAATAATATACTATATGTTATTATATTTATATTTTATCCGACGTTTATCTAAATTTTATAAAAATTATATTTATAACTTGAAGTGAATAACATTTAATAGAATGCTTATATAACATAATTTTATTTTTTTTTAAATAAAATTTTAATATTACAAATCAAATAATACCATTTAAATGATGTCGATGATATATTTTATACATCAACTTAAGACTAGTTAGGGCTGTAATCGAGTCGAGCTAAGCTTTGGCTTGCCGAACTCGGCTCGACTCAAAATACTCGAGCTCGAGATTTTTTTTTAATCTCTGTTCGAGCTCGACTCGATAAGATAAACTCTTAACTCAAGCTCGAGCTCGAGCTCGTCCCACAAACGAGTTCGAGTAGAGCTCGAGCTCGAATTTTTTTTTTAATAAGATTTAATAATTAATAAAATAAATAAATAAAATAAAAGACCTAATATTGAATTTATACAACTAACAAGTATACCTTTATTGAATTATAAAATCTTAAAAAAAATAGAAATAATTAAAATATCTAACTAGTTGATATTTATCCAAAATAACAATATATTTACCTACATATATTTTAATACATACACTTAATATGATATCATATATCTATTTCATATATGGTTTCCACATACTAGTATATAACATTATTAAATTTTATCGACTAATTATTATACAAATTATAAAACATACCTATAAAGTATATTCACTATATAGACATAAGTAATTAGATTACATATTATATATTTAATTATAAAAGTGGTATGCTTATATTATTAGCTAATACATATATATGTATATATACATAGATGTATGTATATATTTATCAATATATGAATGAGTTTTAATCGAGTCGAGCTAACGAGTCGATTCGTGCATAAACGAGCGAGCCTTAACGAGCCTTAACCGAGTCGAGTCGAGTTTTGTCGGGTATGTGTCATTTACTAATCGAGTAGGTATCTGCTTTTACGAACGAGCTTTTTTTTTTCACGAGTCGAGTTCGATTCGAGTTTAACCGAGCGAGTACCGAGCGGGCTATCGAGTAGACTAGTTCATTTACAGCCCTAAGACTAGTAATATAACAACACTGTAAATTTATGATACCCTTACTGCATTAGAATTATAATCATTTATGGTTAGAAATTTATGATGCCTTTACTGCATTGGAATTATAACCCTTTAGGGTTAAAATAAATGTTGTCATCTTCCTATCATACAATGAGTTAAAAAACACATAAAGTTTTCTCTCAACTCCTATAATAGTATTCTGTTGATGGGAATTAAGATAGCAACACTCTTATTGCCATTTTGAAAGTGAGTTAAGATGATATGAATTCAAATAAAAATTAAAAAGTTAAATAAAATATTATTAAAATATTATTTTTTAATATTATTATTGTTTTAAATTTTTAGAAAATTAAATTATTTATTATATTTTATGTTAAAATTTAATAAAATTATAATAATAAGATGAAACACTATCACTATCCAAATAAGCCTAGCTGCTAGATTTGTTGGTTCCCTTGAAACTACGACTTTTGGTGATGTCAGAGTTGCTTTATATATGTATACATATATGTATATACGAGCATTGCTATGCATAAGCCTACACACCACACAATGTGTTTTTTTTTTCAATTTTTTTTAATTTTACTCTTCTTGAAATATTTATATTTTTTTATTCATCATCTATATAATACATATTTAATAAGAGAAATAAATAAAAAAAATAAAAAAAATTATGGTGTGTGATGTATAAGCTGATGCAAAGATTAATTCATGTATATACATAAAAAAATTCTATTCCTAAGCCGGTTAGGGATCACACACCACACGCTTGATGATGTGACAAATTTGGTTCATTCCAAATCCGGTCCAGTAGTCGAACTTGTGTTCCCTCTTTCTTATTTCTTCCCTCTCCCCCCATTTTACAAAACACAGCAGCTCTCTGTCCCCCTCTCTCTCTCCCCCTTGTTCTTTCGTTTGGAGATTCTCAATGATATAAAAAAGAAAATTTCTATCATTTGTTTTGCTCTCTTCGAAACAAGAACAATAGAAATAAACAGCTATTAGCATATGCCCAGGATATGGCTTCGCTTTGCCTAACTCCTTTGCCACCTTCAGCACTACCTACCTAAGTTTTGCAAGATTATTTCACAGGCTGGTAGGATTTCACACTTCCAGTTTTGCAAGGTTACACTTTCAAATATTTTCTTCATCTTTGAATAGTTATCTTCTATCACATAAGGAGTTTTAAATTTCAAAGCCCATAGTCATTGTTGTCGGTTTAAAACTGGGAGCCTTTCAAACACGAATAGGCAATAGAAAATCGAGATAGAGATTATAATCCACAAGTTGATAAAAAATCTAACGAAATAAAAAAAAAAAAAAGGAAAAAGAAAGAAAATCTAGAAGAAAAAAAATCACTTGGATGAGGTTCAAGAAATCGGTGGGTCATAGCAACTCTATATTCTTCTTCTTAGGTCTTTTTTAGTACTTTTTTAGCTTTTCAAAATAAATTTATGTTTGAAAGATTTGAGGAATTTTGTAGTAATTCGATGAATAAATTTTGGGGGTGGGTTTCATCGAACAAAGGGGAGTTGTTTTCTGAAGAGAAGAGAGAAGCATGAGGAGAAATGGAAGTAATAGGGAGAGAGAGGCAAGTGAGGCTGGCAGCGGCCCTAGACGGAGGGATGAAGCTGGCGGAGGGGTGAAGCGGGGAGGAAGAACGTGCCGAAGGGGTTGGAGAAAAAAAAATCAAAATCTCATAATAGCATTTTGGGTGAATCAAAATGCATGCGTTTAAAAAAAATACATTAAATGCCACGTCATTAGATGTGTGGTGTATGTGAAGTAGATGGGCATATAAGTAGAACTGTTTTATATATATATTTATATGGAAAATGCTACACGCCCCGCTGTAGCTTCCCGCTGGAAGCTACCGCTGGGGTGTAGAGATGATTTTTAATGTATTTTTTTAAAGATTTTTTTTATATAAATTTTTTTAATAATTTTTAATATTTTATAAAAATAAAATAAATTCATAATATTATTAAAAAATAATTCCTTAATCATGAAGTAAAATAAAAAATCATAAATTTTTTTTTTTATTTTACTTTGTGATTAAGGAAGTATTTTTTAATAATTTTTTTTACTTTCTGATTAAGAAAATATTTTTTAATAATATTCTAAATTTATTTTATTTTTTAAAATATTAAAAATTATTAAAATAATCTATATAAAAAAAATCTTAAAAAAAATACATCAAAAACTAAGCTACCACCCCAGCGGTAGCTTCCAGCGGGAAGCTACAGCGGGGCTATAGCATGACCCATATTTATATATATAATGAAACCGACATATTTGCCCGCACCTCGCCTCGTGAGGTGGGCAAATGTGGGCATCTAGAACTTTATCAAATTGTTTCTCGAATTTCAAAATGCCCCAACTTTTTTTTTCATGTCATAAGGATAAAAACTTATATTTTAGGGCACTTGCCTAGAAATTTGTATTTAGTAAACCACATTTTAATTAATTTTCATGTTTTATGAAACTATATTTTAGCATCTTGCCTCGAGAAATGTATTTAGATAGAATATGTAATATTTCATTGTTATGTATACTAATTTCAATAAGCTAAATAAACAAGTTTAAAATATATGAAATTAGATAGAAAAATAGAAATTCTTTTTTTTTTGGACCAAGAAAAATATGACTTTTTTTTTTTTTGATGGAATATGAATTCTAACCATCCAGTCAAGGGTCTTCAGCTCCATGAGGGGCTAGGTTGAATTATTAGAGTTTAGTTGGCTGGGCCGGGCTAGCTTTTCATTCTATGTTTGAAAGCTCGAAGAAGAGGGCTTGGGCTCAATATATCCTGTAAAGTGGTATTGCATGGAATCGAAGTTCTAACCTCTCCGCTATTCTTCTCCCAAATAAGAAAAATTTTGATCATTATTTTCAGTTGAGCTACGGTCACTATTTGGAGAATACAAAAGTTTATAGGTAATTTTATTTTTAAAATTTTAAAAAAATATTCCAATACTTTTTCTCATTTAATAAAAACACTATAAATAAAATTTCTCTTTTCAGTTATATATAATTTTTTATTCATTAAATAGGTTGTATATGACTCATGAGTAAAAAAATTGTAGAGAAGGACGTTGTGGTTCCCTTTTGGTGCCCCTACGTTTCCCCCCGATGTGGCCTTGCCACGGTGGCACGTCGGTCAATATTATAAATATAAATCTTATTTTATCACGAAAAATTTTATCAAACCGTTCTACGTTTGGATGCATTGTTTTATATTTTTTTATTATAATTTTTTTAAAATTTTACATTAAATATAATAAATAATTCAAATTTTTTTAAATTTTAAAACAATAATAATATTAAAAAAATAATATTTTAATAATATTTTATTTTACTTTTAATTTTCATTTAAAATTATTTCATCTATTATTACTATCAAAACCGCACTTTATTTAAAAAAAATATATATATATATATATATATCACCAACTACTTTCCTGTTAACTTTGGCTCTCGCTCGTGTTACCAAATCAACGCCAAAGGATATCCTTTCCAATCTCCTTCATTTGTTTGGACTTCAAAACCCTCGTCGTCTTTCTCTCTCTCGCACGCACTGCACCCCATTTTCTCGGATTTTGACTCGAGCATTTGGACTCACAATCTCTTTCCATTTTGTTCAGGATCGGTGATGTGTACCTCGTCTTCTCTCGTGTGTTTTATTTTCCTGCTCGAATCTCTGCACTAGTTGTATTATTGCTGTTTTAACTTAGAAAGGGACGGAAATTCAGGTTTTTTTTTTCCAGATTTTTCTGACATTAACTTGCCCCTTTATATTAGATTGTTGGCTGATGTGCCTACCACGTGGCAAGGCCATTGGGGCAAACGAAGGAGGCACCTAAAGGGTATCCCGTTTTCCAATAAATAATACGCAACGCAGCCAAATGGTTACTGCTTTAAACCTCTAAAAAACCTGTAATATCAAAATCCCCATCTCCTTTGATCCTCTCTTCGACTTGTATCGAACCCTAAGGTACTCTCTCTCTCTCTCTCTCTCTCTCTCTCTCGTGCGTTTGTGTGTGTTTACCTTATTGATCTGTAAGGATGGTGTGGAACAATTAAAAATGAATGGGTTATCCCACATTATGATTCATTATGTAAGCTTCTCTGGGATTTGGGTATGTTCTTTGGTGGCTTAATTTCGTGTTTACCTTGTAAATTCAACTCATTTATTGAATTTCATCGCTTTTTTTGAAGTTGGGTTCTCGAGTATCTGCTGCTGACAACACCGAATATTATTTTCTTTTTTCTTTCTTCCTATGAAAACTGATAATTATTTGGTTTTCGAGAACGCCGTTTTTCGTTTTTGGTAAAATTTAAGAATAAGCTGAGTAGTGAATACTGGGAAAATGTACGAAAATAAAGAACCAGAAGATTTTCTACTGACGCGAAATAATCTTTAGCTTTTTTGTTATTCCTTGAAACAAACTATACCCCCCAGACTTTGTAGCAGCGATATACATATATTTTGGGTCGAGAAATCCCAAACCTACTTTTTTCTGTCCCATTGTCCATATGTTTTGGGTCAATTTTTATTGCAGAGAGTGGCAATCTTAGAAATAATAAGAATCACTTCCATGCTTCTTTTCCCCATTGAGACTAGGCCAGATTCACTCTGCCGCCATCCTAACACTTCCGCCCTCTTTCGTGATAAAGTAAGATTGCTTTGTTTTTATAGTGTGTGGCATGGGTTAGTGTTGAAGGTTCAGGATGATTTACCTTCAAGGAGCGAATTTCTCCTTATATATTTATGGTTTGCATGATGTAACTATCTTCAGCTGGCCTTACTGCCTTCTGAACTGGGCTCATCTTATGACCTTAAGTCTTACTACATTGGTACAGCATTAAGTTTGGCTGATGCGTATCTTTGTGAGCTACTTCATTGGTATGAGCTGTTAGAATTCAGGCCAATTGTACTGGGAAAGGAATTAATTCTGTTACTTAGACAACAAATTCTTAAGTCATGAATTTGATTAAGATTCTGTTACTTCGCAATTCTTTGATTGTAAAGAATCTGGTTTAGTTTAGTAGCCTGTTAGATCGGTAATGATGTTTATTATTTAATGCTCCTATACTCAAAAGCAGTTTAATGGGTTTTGACAGCAACATATGGGAACCAGGGGAGTTATTAGTGATAAGTGGTCTATGAGGATTCTGTGGCTCTGTGCAATTGGAAGTGCAGTGGGTATGCATTACTAACCCTTTTTTGTTTTATGAAACGAATCTGATCTGACAATCCCCAACCCTTTTTTGTCATAGTTTTATATCAATGAATCTTATATGATTGCCAAATCGAAAGGTTGCAAATTTATTTGTACTAATTGCCTCAATGATCTTTTTTTTTTTTCTTTTCCTCTCCTCTTTGGTGGTGGTGCTTACTACTTGTTTAGGCCTATATATGGTTGCTGTAGAAAGACAAACACAGAACAGGAACCGGATGTTGGCGAATTTGAAGGCAATGGAGGGTGAAGGCAGCGACGAGCATGCTTAAATACAGGCATGTAACGTGATATAAAGTTTGTAAAATCTTTTTGAAGTGCTTTCCCAGGTTTTCAGATTGGGCCATCTATTTATGCACAATGTTTCTTCTTTCCCCCTTTTCCCCCACTCATGGCATCAAATTTTCCAAACTGGTCGGCAGGCCTCTCATTGATAATTATTTACGTTTTTATTTTTTTGAAGTTTAGACCATAAATTTATCCCATGCCAACAGTGATTTATACACATTATGTTCCTTAAGGGATCGCCATTAGGTTTATAATGGCAAATTGAATGAGTTTACTGGAATTGCCATTTCCCATGTTATTTGTGTAGTTTGCTCTTGAGAAGCGGATGATGCATGGCTTTTATATATATGCCTTAAAAGAACAATCCCTAGTACTCATCTGGAGGGCTCCGCTTACCGCTGATGGACTGAGACATTGTGGTAGAAGGATCTAACCGCTTGCGGAAAATTAGGGTCTTGGAGACTGTTCTTCTCCGAGTTACTGAAATCCTCCAGCTGCATGCAGTGGCTACCAAACCCATACCAAGTTGCCAACCGTGTCAGTATGGTTATTCTCCATGTCAATGTAGAAATCCTCATGCCATGAATTGAGAGAGAAGAGCTGAAAATAAACTTAAAAGAGAGATTAATTTAAAATGTTATAGAGTTGTAAACAATATCTTCTACATGTAGCTGGATTTGCTCTTATTAGGGCATGGATCACCGTCTTCCCAACATTGAGCCCATGAAGGTGAAAAAAGATTAAAAAAAAAAAAGAAAAAAAAGAANCCTTCCCTCCGATGCAGCTTAAACTGGTATACGGTCCCTATTATTGGCTTCGCTTTCAATACAATATTGAAAGGCATTCAAATCAAGGCATTCATAAAAAATCACTCGTATCTGAGGAGGCCCCTAATGTTCAAGAGATACATGGGGGCAATACACAGTAATTGATCACATGGCTAGCTCAAGGAGATCCATAATTTGTTTGCTTTGGATCTATGTGGAATTATCAGCCGAAAATGTTACGTTTTATGCAACGGCGTTACTCTTTCCTTGTAAGTTTGTGTTTCAAACCACCCTTAGTTTGTTCTGCTGACATGATCATTATGCGAGTTTACATTCTTTGAGTTTCCCGAATTTGTTGTTAAATCAAAATCTTGTATGTTGACATCCTCTATGATACAGCTTATATCTTGCAATGTTCTATGAGCTTCTACTATGGGAGGAAGATTACTATAGGGAAGGATAGATCAAGCATCTCTATCTACACTCATCTGAAATCCAAATAAAGCCTAAACTCATACATGATATTGTATGCTTCTCTTTTTTTCACTGTCATTGATAATTGCTTCATTATCTTCGGGTTGGCAGAGAACAAGATCTTGGAATACCTTGTGTCCTGGAAGACAATGTAACCGACGAAGAAACTGAAGCAGAGGATTGAAGGAGGGGTGCACCCACTCTGCTTGAGGTTTCATTAGCGACTGTAGAGAGGTTGGTTGCACTTGCAGGAGTTGGTTGCATCTCGATCTCAGTGAATGCACCAGTGATGGTTTCAGGGGCATTGTCAAGCAACTCGTGTTCTTCCTCGATTGACATTACCATGCTTGTATCATCATCAAGCAGCCTGTGATCTTCCTCGATTGACATTACCATGCTTGTATCCGTGTGTACTGTGGAGTTATCAGTGAAAATACCAAGCCTTCTCCTCCTGGCTTTGTTTCTCCATAGGTGGACAGTCTCTCTTATCCGTTGAGGAATTAAGGCTGCCTTGTAGTTTGTTCCCATCTGAAATTGAAAAATAAAGCCTAATACTTTTAGGAATGTTAATAGATGAAATTTCAAGGCATGAACATCTGTATTAATATGATGTATATCCTCACTCGATGCATCTTTAGTAAGTAGAATACCACAATCTTGCCACACATAGCACATCTTAAGCAATAACAGAGAGCAGAACCAGGCAAACCCAAGGTGGCCCATCAAGTTTGAATGAAACTTGATACAAGTGTTCCATCTCATATCATCATTTCAACTTTTCCAAATTTTCACATAAAATATAATAAATAATTCAATTTTTTCAAATTTCAAAACAATAATAATATTAAAAAATAGTATTTTAACAATATTTTATTCAATTTTCAACTTTCATCTCAACTCGTTATCCAAACGGCACCTTAGTCACAACTACAGACCACAGAGCCAGGTTAGATTTGGGGGTTAAAGCATGGGAAACGTATTTATCTTGTCATCGTAAATTCTACTGACCTACAAAAAGAAGTTTCTCTGTCAATTTTTATTGACCATGAGAACAAGCATTTCTCACAGCTAGCAGTTCCTATCAAGTAATCTCAATTTTTCAAAAGATCACATTAGCGATCATACTTATGCCACACTACTAAATAGGTGGTTTCATGCCTATGCTATATATAAAATCTTACGTTTACACATAATACAATACCTGAGTAACCAGTGCATACAGAGGCAAGGTGCTGTAGCTGCACAAAAACTGTCCAGCAAACCTACAGGATATTGACAGTTAAAAAAAAGGCCCCATGATGCTACGTATCCAAAACAAGGACATCATTTAAAAGTTTGCCTACCCGAAAGCCAGCCTTAGATACACGAGCAAATGATTCCCCATAAAGCAAGAATTATACCCAAATTGCCACTGTAATTATATCAATAGAATAGTTTAGTTGGCATGCACAGCTCTTCCATCCTAGCAAAGTAAAATAAAGGAAGCACTATCTTTTTTCTTCTTCTGTATCTTTTGAGGTGTGTGATCTTGTAACCACTTAATGCTTTCCATAATTTAAACAGATTTCTCAAAGTTCCATCATTTACTCAACTAATCTCTGTCAAATGAAGAACAGCAGAAACAGGAGAGAGAGAGAGAGAGAGAGAGAGAGNTTGATAATTGCTTCATTATCTTCGGGTTGGCAGAGAACAAGATCTTGGAATACCTTGTGTCCTGGAAGACAATGTAACCGACGAAGAAACTGAAGCAGAGGATTGAAGGAGGGGTGCACCCACTCTGCTTGAGGTTTCATTAGCAACTGTAGAGAGGTTGGTTGCACTTGCAGGAGTTGGTTGCATCTCGATCTCAGTGAATGCACCAGTGATGGTTTCAGGGGCATTGTCAAGCAACTCGTGATCTTCCTCGATTGACATTACCATGCTTGTATCATCATCAAGCAGCCTGTGATCTTCCTCGATTGACATTACCATGCTTGTATCCGTGTGTACTGTGGAGTTATCAGTGAAAATACCAAGCCTTCTCCTCCTGGCTTTGTTTCTCCATAGGTGGACAGTCTCTCTTATCCGTTGAGGAATTAAGGCTGCCTTGTAGTTTGTTCCCATCTGAAATTGAAAAATAGAAGTCTAATACTTTTAGGAATGTTAATAGATGAAATTTCAAGGCATGAACATCTGTATTAATATGATGTATATCCTCACTCGATGCATCTTTAGTAAGTAGAATACCACAATCTTGCCACACATAGCACATCTTAAGCAATAACAGAGAGCAGAACCAGGCAAACCCAAGGTGGGCCCATCAAGTTTGAATGAAACTTGATACAAGTGTTCCATCTCATATCATCATTACAACTTTCCCAAATTTTCATATAAAATATAATAAATAATTCAAAATTTTCAAATTCTAAAACAATAATAATATTAAAAAATAGTATTTTAACAATATTTTATTCAATTTTCAATTTTCATCTCAACTCGTTATCCAAACGGCACCTTAGTCACAACTACAGACCACAGAGCCAGGTTAGATTTGGGGGTTAAAGCATGGGAAACGTATTTATCTTGTCATCGTAAATTCTACTGACCTACAAAAAGAAGTTTCCCTGTCAATTTTTATTGACCATGAGAACAAGCATTTCTCACAGCTAGCAGTTCCTATCAAGTAATCTCAATTTTTCAAAAGATCACATTAGCGATCATACTTATGCCACACTACTAAATAGGTGGTTTCATGCCTATGCTATATATAAAATCTTACGTTTACACATAATACAATACCTGAGTAACCAGTGCATACAGAGGCAAGGTGCTGTAGCTGCACAAAAACTGTCCAGCAAACCTACAGGATATTGACAGTTAAAAAAAAGGCCCCATGATGCTACGTATCCAAAACAAGGACATCATTTAAAAGTTTGCCTACCCGAAAGCCAGCCTTAGATACACGAGCAAATGATTCCCCATAAAGCAAGAATTATACCCAAATTGCCACTGTAATTATATCAATAGAATAGTTTAGTTGGCATGCACAGATCTTCCATCCTAGCAAAGTAAAATAAAGGAAGCACTATCTTTTTTCTTCTTCTGTATCTTTTGAGGTGTGTGATCTTGTAACCACTTAATGCTTTCCATAATTTAAACAGATTTCTCAAAGTTCCATCATTTACTCAACTAATCTCTGTCAAATGAAGAACAGCAGAAACAGGAGAGAGAGAGAGAGAGAGAGAGAGAGAGTAGAAGTAAATTTCCAAGACAATATGAGATGATCAGTTTTGAGTTGAAAAGTCTTCTCCAGCACCCCAATTAAAATGCCAAACTAGTCAAGGAAGAAAAAAGAGTACCCAGAACCAAAAGAATGAAGCCAATTCAAATGCATTCTGCAAAGAGTTAAAACAAAGAACATGCAAATCAGTTTTGCTTTCCCAATTGAAATTCAGTCCATAGAAATTTAAAAAAGAACAAGAAAACAGATTTGCAACTATCTGCAGATGCGTCATGCTTTTTCCAACCTGGAACAGAATAAAATGGATCAAGGACAACAATAGTTCCGGCTTCTTAAACCAGAAAAGATCATCTCGAGGCCTTAGCTTTGCTCCTGTGAAGAATCCAGTTATACCTGCATTCTCTAATGCCAAGGTTGCAATAACATGCTGCAGCTTTGCGCCCACCAGAAGAACAAGCTGCAAACAAACATGTAGAACCAGATGACAAGACATTTTACATGAGGGAACTCAGAGCTATGTTATGTTGACTTTTCATGCTTTTTTTCATTTGTGAATACACATCTATTATACCACCTTAGAATGTACACACGTATTCAATCAGCCTAGAAGTAACTGTGAAAGCTACAAATAAAAAATAAAAAAGAGAACTTACAGCAATAGGAATGATTGCTATCCAGAAATAGAGATGAGACCCTGTATCAAGCATCATAAACAAATGATCATAAGTTTAGAGAGTTCGGAATGATAGGTATGATCAAATCAGACTACAATATATTGATGGGAAAGAAAGGCTAGATGAGGAGTACAAGGCAATAAGCTATATTGGACATTGAGAATTTCTAAAGAACGAAACACTTGAAGAGGGATGAAAAAGTAAATAAATGAAGATAAAGGGACCAGAGTATGTTCAATTTAACACAATTAAACTTTTCCTTCATATACCCAAAACAGGCATAAAACAACTATTTGTGCCTCATTTTCTGTAATAAGCAGTACCGTTTACATCAAACAGCATAAAAGCAACAACGAATCCCCAAAGTGGACCACTGCAAGACATTAAACAAACAGGTAAATTAGAGGTCAATCTCAGAAGGGAAAGTTCCCCAAAGAGAAGAATCAATTCAGAGAACCAATCATACAAAATAATATTAAACCAGCAGCAAAAAACTAGTGACTAAGACAAACATGACTGAAGGTCCCAGAGGCAAGTATTCCCCAGTGCCCCCAACCTCCTTCTTGTCCTAGACTAAACATAAAAATTCCTGATGCACATCATACACACACACAGATATATAATGCTAAGTGAAAAATGGAAACTTAGGAGTATTCCCAAGTAATCCTGTTCCCTCATCCAGATGCATTGTTAGGCATATAGAGATTCCTTCTGTGTAAACCCTTGCCGTGGACCTCCACCTGCTTTCAGTGAGAGTTCAATGACAGTTCTTTACAAAATTTTTGCCTTAAATTGATTTCATTCAAGGAGTTTGTAATCACAGTAAGCTTTTGACATAAAGAAGAAAGTACAATAGTTTGTCTATAAAATGAACCCATAAGGTAAGTAAATCTGATGAATGCCAATTTGGTAATCATGTCCAGGAAGTATAAAACCAACAAAAGGAATGAATATTCTGATGCAATAACAATTCCAGCAATGATTCTTAGAACTCAAGGAGGAGATATGTGAGCAGAAACTAACAAAAACAACTTCTGAACACGACATGGCAGTAAAAGTAGTAGAGTTTAAATTATTTATTACCTCACACCAACTATCATTTGAAATTCTTCTTCCATGGAGCGAACCATATAGCCATGAAAATCATATTTTGGTTTGAGATTATGGTTCTGCCATGAATAAGGAGAAACAGAAGTAAATTTAATCAAGTAATAGGCATAATAGTGTTCCGAATATATCATCAGAAAACAACTTTTAAAATGCCAAATCCCTCACTAATTCAAATATCAAAAGTGGAGATATGAGAAGAAATCAGATTTTAGAATGTTGCAAACATAACCCATGGAACTGCAAGAGAACAATAACAAATGAGAAATCCACAAGGGAGTTCCACAGTGGACCCAGGACAAGCTCAACATCGTTAAGACTTCCTAAAACCTGAAATAAAATGAATACTTCCTAAAACAATTAAAAAATGATATGCAGTCTGCTATGAACAGAAATGTCTGTTTAGCAGATTGTGATTGTAAGATCATCATTCAGAACCATTCCACCTGTCCATAAATAGATATCATCTTCCTCTTTATTATCAGAAGTCTTAAATTAATTATTTTTTTTTTTCAGTCAAATATTGGAATTGCATAAGTTTGTCTTAGCATGACTTGATCTGTACACTTTTTTCCAGCATGACGGATCTGCAAGCTCGGTAGACAATATTAACAGTGACAAATGATATCTGGTAGCTTGAAGACATAATCTGTGGATGACAGGGTCTATAGGAGATTTAAAAAAAAAAACAGAACAAAAAACATAGACAAAAATCTGTATTACTGACTGTAAAACCAGGGAATGCCAGACTGAAGTTATTGTGTGAACCAGTACTGCATACCATGATGAAGCCCTCACGGAGTGTAAGGTAATCAGCACGAACCACCGAATGCCCAAATTGCCGGAAGAAACATGTCTACAATATAATGAACCATAAAGCTTAATATAAAATTTACACCAACTCAACAACCTCGAAGAACAATAAAAATGTATGTTTTTTCAATGAGATATATAAAATTGCTCTTAAAGTTGAGAGAGAGAGGAGAAAGAAAGTACACATGAACTGACTCACTAAAAAGCAGTAGAAGAAACTGAAAACAGCACGGTGGGGGGAGAGAGAAAGTAAATATTATCCTCCTAGCAATTACCACATGTTGGTTCACTTACACATAAAGACATTTACTGAAACTTAGAGAGTGAGAAATGAACCCACAAATCTCAAGCAATTACTGCCCTTATAACTGCATCATGGCAATGTTGCCCATTCTAGTACTTAAATTACAACTCAATTTTTTTCCCCTTTTGAATCACATCTCGGACTTTCAAATTCCACTGACATGTTCAAAGAGCTTCTTAAATTCACTTCCACTGACCCTCTGACTAGATCCCTCTTGCATTGATTATTTAAAAGAAGGAAAAAGACAATATGTACTTAAAGCACCCAAATCAAACACACTAGAAGTGAGTTTAATTTTCTTTCTTTATGCTGTTTTATCAATTATATATTACTAGTCCATAGTCTAGAGTTTTCTTTGTTTTTTCAGGCACACTATTATATTAAGCAGACAGTACAATACAGGAAACTAAAGAAAGTTGTGTACCTACCACCCAGACAAGGAAACTATTCCTGACCAAAGGATTTGATGCGTGAAACTTGACAAATGTTGATTGCCTTTGCAGTGTCTGCTCTCTCGTGATTTCTATTACACAATAGATATATTAACAATTCAAAATGCAAATTATCGAAGAAAAAAAATGACAGAAACCATAAAATGGTGATACTTATTCACATAAACTAATATATATGTACTAGTAGATTACTTTGAAGACTGTGCCTGCATGTTAAGAATAGTTCCTATTCTTTGTAAGTTGACTGAGAGTCAAAAAGATGCATAATGTACTAGTTACCAAGTAAAAGGCTTTAACCAAAATGTGGAAGCCACTAAAGATAATTAGTATTCAATTATACTCACTACCACTTTAGAGCTTACCAGTTAATGAACCGTGCCGGTCCATGTGAGCCTCGATCTCCCATACCCTCCAACTATGAATCTGGTAAAATTGTTACAATGTCATACGAAATACCAATACAACAAAGACATGTTCTATTTTCTTTGTTTTCAACTAAGCAACTCTGTATATAAAGAGAATGAGTACGCTTCAGAGAAAGATGAATGCATAGTCATTCAATAATGTAGCATTCCCTTCAAAAAAATTTTGAAAGACTATTTATATACAAACAGTATTGGGGTGGCCCCGGGGGGGGAGGATATAAAACGCTCTTATTTTGACATATACAAAGTCAATATATTAGGTCCTTTAGAACCTAAGGCAGTGCCAAGACATAAAACTGGAAAAACACTACGAAGGTATGTTCTGACAACTGTACTAACTAGGACCTATGTGGTACTTGATCAGTCCATGTTACTGAACTTTGTTAGCATTCATTTCTGCTTGAACAGATGGTTTATTCTGGTGATAAGATCTGTTTGGTTCCTGTTCTGTGTCTGACCCAAACGCCCCCCCCCCCCCCCCCCCNGGAAGAAAACGAGACAGAAGATTGTATAAATTTACAGTCTGGAATAATCAAAAGTGAAATATCTAGTTCCGAACGAAAAGAAGCAACAAAGATTCAAGATATTAATTACTTCATCCAGAGGTACTTGTTTCTCTGACTGCAAGCAAACCATCTCAGTAGTACGAACATTGCTTTCATGGTTTCCAACGACATGTGCAACTTCTCCATTTTCTTTCATTGCTCTTTTGGGTGTTCACAACTTCTTAACCGGGGAAATCGGTACTCCCCCACTTCCTATATCTACTTGATAGAATTAATTGGCCACAAAGAAGTATGCAACCTCTGATTAAGATGACCCAGTAGTACCTAGCCCATGTTGCCAGGTCTTGACCCATATTGACAATATAAAAACAAGAAGATTCGACATAAATATGAAATCATACCAAAACAAGACATCAATATTTCTCCAAGTCTTTGCATCTCCTAGAACAACTAACTTTAAAAGAAAATGAACAAGGAAATTCTCGGTTATGTTTAGTGTTAGTATACCACAGAATGTACAACCTTCACAATTGCCAGTAACATCGTTAAGCAGCTGTAAGATATGTGAGTTATTGCCATGACAAATATGAACCGGTGCAACTGCTCAAGACCTTGATACGACACAAATGGCTCGTGACCCTGTAGGACAGAAGAAATTCTGAATTACTTCAAGACTATTCGGAAAGTAACCAGTACTTGTAAATTACAGAGATATTTATACATACATACATATGTATGCATATGACTGTATACAAGACAAAAGAAATTGTTACTTTATATTTTAAGAAATCACATGCCTTTCCGCAGGTATTTTTTTCATTCAAGTCACTCAACATCCTCCTAATCGAGTGAGGTAGAGCAGAAACCATCAAGAGATTACGGTGTTGGGATATGCATGGAGCAAACTTGCTATCATAGAACTTCGACGGGATGCAGATATTGGATATCATGCTTGAGGAAGCCGTTAAAAGGAGAGAAATAAACCCAAGCAGCATCAACTCTGGTGATAGAAGTCCAGAAAATAGAAGTTCATATATCAGCACAAATGAACAAACATGTAAATAAGAGTCACTGATTACCAATACATGAGATGGTAATGCCAAATACCTTCCTTCATTTTCTCCACTGCTGCAAGCAAGGGTTTTCGGTCAGTTTTCTGCAACCACTGAAACAACAGAAAATCCATTTTTTTCATCAAGCAATTCATTTTTTATACCATTCTTAACAAACACAAGTATGAAAAGGTTAATATATGCTCAATGTTATCATTTTTTCATTAAAAAAGCTCTCTCAGTTAATACAAAAAAAAAAAAAAACAACGAAAAAAAAAAACATATTTACATATTTGGATGACTTGAGTCGGCCAATTACACCGGCTCCGATTTCAAATTGAATTAGCTGAATTTATCCAAATTGTTATTTCAATTATCATTTATGGATGCAAAGAGAAGTGTGTGTGTATATATATATATATATTTATATATTTTTTTTTTAACAAGAGGAAAAAAAGGAAATGTACATAGAACGAAACTTTATTAAACAAGGCATGATAGATTTAATAAGCAAAGAGAATACAGAATACTATTATACTACTTACAGAGCTTAGTCGGTGGATTGATCGTTCCACGAGAAAAGAAACGGCAACAAAGATCGTCAACACAGTAGCAACAGACCAAGTCGGAGTCAAGGCCAAAGGCCTCATTTCTAGCGCTTTTTCCATCACTCTGAACTATTTTACCAGCAGACCTTAAACCTTTTATCACAAATACTCCCCAATAACTCCCATCCCGCACCAGTCTCAGCAGAATTATGACCGAAATTTCTTGTCCTTTGATCATAAACTGGACCCATATTACGAAGACACAATCAAAATCATTTCTTGATTCTAAGAAAACATGCAAATATTATGTGATCCCTTATGACACCCTGTTTCACTCACAAAAATATTTTTGTAATCAAAACTGCATCATTTCATTAATCAAAACTGGAAAAAATGTCTACTTTAGTAGTAGTTATAATCACTCTCTCTCTCTCTCTCTCTCTCTCTCTCTCTCTGGAAGTTGGTCTCTTTCTCGTTTAAAAGATTCCTCTGGACTAATATTTTTTTGCCAAAATGCCTGACTTTTTTTCTCCACAAAGACTTCGCTCATGTTCGACCCTTCGGAAAATACAGCACCCGCATTCAGCTCTAATTTACGTGAACTATGACAACAGATTTAGAAAGAGACAGCTAGTCCCTCGTCAAATCCCATAATTTATCTTTGCATGAATTTCTTCCTCTTACGCTTGGAGAACCGCCATTTGGTGCACTGTATTGTTACATTGCTTCAAAAATCAACATAAAAGGAAAACACCTATTAATGGCCGAAGAAAAATTCCGAGACTCCACCATGAATTGAGACCTCAAGCATATTGTTTCCCGAGCTTTAATCGGACGACAAGAAATTTATTTTGAAGTGAATTGACATTACAAAAATCTTAAAGTACTTAGTTTAAACTTTAGTATATAATCTTAAAAAGTTTATATAGAGTAAATATATAAAAAGAATCTTATATAATCATTCTAGCACATTCTTCTTTTCCAAAAGTTGGAGAATCCTTTGGGAAAATCTATCCGGAGGTAGACTCTCACTATTGACACAAAGACTTGAAACATCTTCATCCAATTGCAATAAAGATTGCCCCCACCACTTCGCAATGTCCAGCTGCTTTAGCAAAATCAAGTTGATAAGAAAGTCTTTTCGTTGTATGGTGTTTTTCTAACGCCTCCCATCACGGCAGAATTGGCAGAGCCATCTTCAACCGTTTCAATTAGAGACAGTAAAGACAGCTGTGAACTCGACATTACAAAAAGAAAATTGGGTTCCAACCACATGTCATCCTTTTGTGCTTCAATCCACGGGTCACCCTCAAACATCTTTGACGTCCAAGTTTGATTTGATAACACACCCAATAACTATGTTGCGTATGCTATGAGAGAATGTCTTTTCCACTTTTAAAAATTAAACATGAATTTTACAAATTTATATATTCTTAAATTATCAAAAGACAACAAATCAACTGTCTTAATTATTGATTGACAATCATTTCATTTCTTTTTAACCATCTTAACAGTGGGATTTGGTGATAAATAATACTTTAAGAAAGAAATTGATCTCTCAAAGGACGACAGATTTATATTGATAATTCGTACATCTCGTTCAAATGGTCGCCTGTTCAGATTTTAACCCTCGTTAGGCTCATCGTACCAACCATTAATAAACTAGCCATCTAATGCTATAATGAGTAGACACCACCTGCACCGTTTTGGACGTTGACGTGTCGTATAGTTCAGAGCATTAGGATTGGTGTAGCAAAGTAAAATGCATTTGCCTCTTCCAACGTAGACAATTTAATAAGATTGTTGGCTAAATCTTGATTTACATTTACATTTTCCTACACAAATACGAGTGCTTTAGGTATGCTTTGGAATTGTCGGACCCAAGGCTCAAAAAACCCACTTTTATAGCATGCTTTCCTGATTTTTCCTGGCTCGTACATGTTGGTAAAAGAACAACTTTGCAATATGCTATAATTAGGACGAACTAGCAATTTGATACATCTGTAACTGAGAAAAACAAAATGAGTCGGGCTACTCTGCCTCAGCCCGCTTGAGTTTACCGCATATTGTTTTGAGTTTTTTTTTTTTCATTTTTTTTTCACTTTTTTTTTAATATATTTATATATTTTTAAAAAATAAAAAAATACACCATTACATTTAAAAATACTTCTTTAATCATTAAGTAAAAAAAATATTAAATTTTATTTTTATTTTTATCAAGCGGTCAAATTGAGTGATACAACTTGGGAGGCAAAGTAATGTTTTCCAAACAAAATTTCCCGGACTAGAAAAGACGACTGTCGAACCCTGATACAAAACAAAAAC
The DNA here is from genome assembly GCA_003123785.1 of Pterocarya stenoptera. Taxonomy (NCBI): domain Eukaryota; kingdom Viridiplantae; phylum Streptophyta; class Magnoliopsida; order Fagales; family Juglandaceae; genus Pterocarya; species Pterocarya stenoptera. Next base: position 127,227 of record QEOT01005416.1, read on the forward strand.
CTATGACTCACTAGCAGGAAGGTGGTCGGAAATCTTGTCCTCAGTTGCTGGGAGCAGCTCCACCAAATCACCCATTATGGGGTGGAGCTGCTTGGATGTCTCAACCTCAGTAGCTGGAAGTGGTGCATCTGTGTCGCCCTTCAACTCATTCTCACTGAAGAGATCCCTTTGAACAGGGACTGTTTTTTGCTGCTGGGATGATATAACATTTGCAATGGCTTTAAAAGCTGCAGATGCCTCACTACTCTCCACACCTTCATCTTTGTCAGGACCAAAAATATTGGGTTCCTCCAATGACTCGTCTTGTCGTGGAGGGGGCACAAAAAAGGGTATCTTACCCCTCTGCCAGTCATGGAGGACCATCTTTGCCACAGTCGTCAAGTCAGGTTCCCCACCCTAGGCAGCCCATTCATAATATAGAGTCAGTCACGAAGCACAACTGTTTCTTTCAATATCAATACATGAAGATTTCACCGTTAAGCATTAAAGTTAAAAAGAAGAACCTTCAAAAGTTTGCCAGACAATTTGCATAGCTGAACCAGAAAGTCATTTTCATCATCCCTGAGAACATCACAATGATAAATAATTAACATATTGAGGACAGTGTTGGGTAAAGGATTAGTAATCTCACACAGAAACCTAGACAAAAGCAAGTAAAATAAAGTGTTGCAACAAAGTAATTGCACTTCACTGCACTTGTCACAGATTCTTGGATTAGAAAACAAGGCAGATATATATATATATTTTTGATCCGTAGAAAACAAGGCAGATATATTTTTTTGATAAGTAGAAAACAAGGCAGATATTGAACTACCCTGTTCTCTAATTCGCTAAAGTCAAACTCAAAGATAACAATCACCTGAAATTAATTGAAAGCAATAGGTAATTTGTGAATATTTNAGTTAAAAAGAAGAACCTTCAAAAGTTTGCCAGACAATTTGCATAGCTGAACCAGAAAGTCATTTTCATCATCCCTGAGAACATCACAATGATAAATAATTAACATATTGAGGACGGTGTTGGGTAAAGGATTAGTAATCTCACACAGAAACCTAGACAAAAGCAAGTAAAATAAAGTGTTGCAACAAAGTAATTGCACTTCACTGCACTTGTCACAGATTCTTGGATTAGAAAACAAGGCAGATATATATATTTATATATATTTTTGATCCGTAGAAAACAAGGCAGATATATTTTTTTGATAAGTAGAAAACAAGGCAGATATTGAACTACCCTGTTCTCTAATTCGCTAAAGTCAAACTCAAAGATAACAATCACCTGAAATTAATTGAAAGCAATAGGTAATTTGTGAATATTTGAAACTTTGCTCATTGATGCATCTCTAAGGAGGTAAGTCAAGAAGGTGTAAAGTGACATTTGCCAAGAAACACCTGGGAAGCCAGGATGCTCAAGGAAGTTCTAGTCATGCCATGATATCACGAAGATTCCAACTACAGAGAGAGTGACACACCAGTCTTTTATCTTATATGCTCTTTCCAGGTGCTCCTTCTTTACACGTTTCAAAACTTCTCCAATGTGTTCAGTAGCATCCTCCAAATTTGTGACACGTACCTGGAAACAAGGAAAAATCCTTATTTTGAAAGGATATATATGATCCTAAAAAGAAATTGCTCAATAAGCCACAGGAAAACATTAATATGAAACAAATACACACACAGCGGAACTCCCTGGCTTCAAAAGGATTAGGGCGCAATAAATGATTCGATAAAGACCCAATATTGGAAAAATTGGAGGAAAGCAAGGGAGGGGACCATATATAATAAAGAAAAATCCATATAAGTATGCCCCAGACACAAGATATAAAGTATAATTAGTTTACTGATCCAATGGAGCCATTTTCATTGAGCAAGTGAAATATATAAAAACTTAAAGATAAAACATTTGAACACGAAAATCAAAATAAAGTTGTGACGCACCATTAGAGATGTTTACATATTGTTATACAAGGCCAAGACCAAATATTAGGAAGAATAGCTATAATGATAAATATTTCC
>QEOT01005416.1:138956-164522 GCA_003123785.1 Pterocarya stenoptera
GTGTGTGTGTGTGTGTGTGTGTGTGTGTATGGAGTGTATATGTTGATGTTCAGCAACATTTTGAGTTTATATATTTTTTTTGGTGGAATTTTTTCTATAGTCCCTGTCCAATTTCAATTTCTTCTTTGATTCAGTTCTACATAGATCTGTTTTAGTTTCTTAAAATCTCATTACCCTTCGTTTGCTTGTATTTTTAGGGCCTGGACACATTGAATCCAGTATTAATTATTGATGACAAATTGAAGTTGGTGAGTTTTTTGCCTTTGATAATTTTGTATTGCTCTGAGTGTGAAAGTTAATTATCTAAACAGGAGTTTTTTTTTTTCCTTTTGTTTTTCCCCTCCAGATTTTGAATATATGTTTTCTTTGTTTCTTTAGGAGTTGTTGTCAGACAAATTCTTGTCTTAACATTTGTTGGGATAATTTTTGCCTGACAGTAATTGTCTTCATTTCCTCTTGTTTAAGAATTCCCAGAAATAAGGCAATATATGTGGGACAGATTTGATCGAATACCATTTGTTGAGATAAGGTCATAAATATATAGTACAATAAATACTTCTGTTTAAGTGTCCTTTTCTGGAGTGAAATAACAATCTTGATTTAAAACCTATGATATAAGCTTTGTGGGGCGATGGCCATGTCTTTCATAAAATATAGTCAGACAATTATAATTTAGGCTTTTAGCTAGTGATAGTCAGAAATTAATCTTCACTTCCTCCTTGATCTTCCAGATGGAAATTTTAGCTTTCATCTATTCATTATATTGGTAGTTAATATGTTACTCGATAGAGATTTTTGAGGTTGATGCATTGATGGAATAACTTTAAGTAGAATTTAGTACTTTGGTATCATGAACTCCAATTGTTTTATCTTTTGTTTCCTCGTTGATTCTTGTGTTAATTTGCGAGGCTTGGGTCATGGTTCCTTTTAAGCTTTTACTAATACTGGCCTCCTTACAGATAGGTGAATATGAAGAAACAATTGGCACATGCTTGGTTTTCACGGAAGAAGGTGAATGGTTTTGGTTCCTTGTAACATGTCATACTCGGTTTGTTTGCCAAGAAGTTAAGAGGGATTCATAATTTCCCCCCACTTCCATTAATTCGAAAAATATGTAGGTTATACTACTGTTTACTTAATTTCACTTTCATGAAATGCTTGCTTGTTAGTGTTGTAGAAGGGAAGTTTGGGATATAATATCACTAGAATGATGGTTATTGCAGCTGCCTTTATTACCTTGGTTGAGCCCCCATATAGCAGAAGAACTAGAAGTCACATTGACCTCTGGCTAAGGAAGGATGTGTGCTAAATCCGCTTCTCTTTGCAGATGCTACCCCAGTGGTTCAAGAAGAGACAGGACCATCCGAAGCAAACCTTTTCTCAGGAAAATGTATAATAGATCCAAATCGAGCGCCAAGCAAGGGTGTAAAACCAGTGGCACGGCTTCATAAGATTCTGAAGTTTAGATTGGCACCTGATGCTGACAATCAATTTGCAACATCTGAGCAGACTGAGCAAGTCTGAAGAATTCTTGGGTTTCCCAAATCCACACTCTGAATATTGAGCTGGGAAGTGGAGCCGTTGCATGAGCTTTAAGCTTTGGGCCTGATTGGACAAGTTTATGATGCTACTGTGTTCAGTTTTTAAAAATAGAGAAAAAAACACAGATATAAGATATAGGTACTTCTTTGCACCATCCTGATTTGGTAATCTCTACCAAATCTACAATTATGATATAACAACGAGATCCCCCTGCAGCATTTCCTTGCATTTTAGGCCAAGTTTTGAATCAGCTGCTGAAGTAAGCAATAGTTCTATTGATTTGATCCTGACTAAGACCCCTCCGTATCTCTTTTATTTATATGGTTTTTTTAAAGAAATTTTTTAAAAGTAAATTTATGGAATGATAAATTTCTTTTAGAGTAAAAATATTTTTAAAATATAATTTATTACGTCAATTCACGGCATAATTTATTTTCTAAAATCTACTTACGCGAGGATACTGGATAAAGTTTTTATTTTTAATGGGTGCATTTACATTTCTACAATGAATTTTATTGTATTAAATGGGCAATCAATCAATCACGCCGCTCTGTTGCTTCAGGGTGGGGATGATCCAATCATCAATACACAAGCCAAGCCAACGCCTGCACCGGCACAACGTTACAAACACGCGCCAAACTTGTAAGGGAAAGCTTGTCAAAATTAGACTGTCAATTTGGAGAGATGATATAAATATGTTAAATATATAATTTTTGAATAATTTTATTTAAAAAAATTTACCCACACTTAAGATATTAAATTATATAAATAATATATGATATAAAAGATTTTAAATATATTAGTCATAATTTTTTTACGGTTTAGAAAGATAATAAATCTCAAGCACTGGCAAAATGTCTTTTCTAATCAGGGTGGCCGGGACACGTGTTCCCCAAATAACGCGACATTACTGTTTAGAGTACTCGCGCGACCACTTCTCGCACAATCCTTGGAATGGAGAATAGTACCCGGTGACGCAAAAGTCCCGTCATTCTGACTATGTGTCGCCACCCAAAAATCACACCTGTCATCAGACAAACGAAAAAACAAAGGAAGTGGAAGCGAAGTTGTTGGAGAAGCTCCCCTCCAAAATCCCACGAAATTGCACGCACGGAGATTCCTGTGTGTGTGTCAGTGTGTGTTTGAGAGAGGAGAGAAAAAGTCACAGACACAGCGGGCTTAGACTAGAGAGAGAAAAGCATGACAGCTAGGAAATGCCGCTATAAAAGAGCGCTCGAAACCCTAGAACTTTCTCTTCTGTCTTAGTGGTGGAATACTTTTGTCAGTTCGCTCCCCTAATTCATTATTTTGGAGCTTAATTTAGCAATTTGTCGGCTAAAAGACCAGTGATCGGCACCGTAAAGCTTCACTACTTCCACTTTTCTCGGTAAGATTTCGCCAATTATGTGCTTCTCTTCAGCTCTTTGATTTAAATTCGTTCTCCAAAACCTACATTCTCGATCAGCTACAATCGCGAACTAAGCTTCCCCACCTCACCCCCGGCCCGCGGGACTCAGCCAATTTTTGTATCATTAGTTATTAATCATTTTGCTTTCTGTTGATGTCGTTGTTATAATTCTCTGTTGTTTTGATTTTTTCCCCTAATTGGCAGGCAAACCCTCGCATTGCTTCGAATTTACGATCCTCCGGGGTGTGGATTTGACTCTTCTGATGATTTATTTCCAATCACTGTTTCAACCACCCGTGAATTTCTCATCTAGACCCCCATTATCCTATTCAATTTCCTATATTTTTCTTCCTTCCGATGTATTCTTTATATGCTGCTTCAATTGCCTTAGATTCCGCCTAAAAATTTGATATTTCATCAGTGTTCAATAGGTAAAATTGCTTGCTTAGTTTAAGTTAACCTTAAAAAGTCAGGACCTGACGGGAAATCTAATTTGAGTTTGTACTTGTGGGGTTGAGAGAGCTCAAATTTAGCAAAATGGCGGATCGGTTTAGGTCAGTTTTGATCGAGGAATTGCCATCACATTTGATTTTGGAGATTTTGACCTGTGGCCGACTCAGTGCAATTGATCTTGTTTGTTTGGAGTTGACTTCTAGAACCTTTGGTGGGAATCAGGGGTTATACCCAAAAAAATTCCGGTCATTGGTGGACTTCGCAGCATTTCAGCTATGTGTGTCCAGCAATGTGTACGTTTGGATGACTGAGAAGGCTCAGATGATGTTGACTGATCGCTGTGTTGGGAACTGGAAGCGGCTGTTGAGGTTTTTGCAATCGGTGGAGCAATCGTCTGAGATGGTGGAGACCTCAGCAGGCAATGTACAATTTCTTTTACACATGCTGTTGCTTTTACATGGTTAAACTATGTGCACGTTTTGGAGGTGGGGTTTAGGGATGATCGAAGCAGTGTGCTTGCTTATATAATTGTGTAGATAAATATTGGGAGCTTTTTTAACTATCATATGGAAAGTAAAAATAATTGAGTATACTGGAATTCAGGTAGAGGTTACATAGGCTTAGCCCTGAATTTTACTTGGTATGGAACCTCAAATATGTGGAAAGAGGATACAATTGAGTTTTAGTTTCTCTCGTCTCATATTTGGGGGTGCTTTTTTCTACATCCCAGGCTTTTTTTTGAATGACTTTACATAGAAAATAAGTCTAAACTTACATCTCTCTCTCTCTCTCTCTCTCTCTCCTTTTAGCATGGTGAATAATGTTTATCTATTTTCACAAATTCTTTGGTACTGCAAATTTAGTTGTTTAGGAATATCAAATGCCATTACATTGACCATTGTGGAATTACGAGAATATTATTATTCAAGAATCTCCTTAGAAAATGATGTTGATAATAATAACCTGCAGGATAGTTGATTTTTTATACTAAGCTCCTCTTTTTCTTTTTGGTGAAAAGTTGTTGCATAGCAGTAATTTATTGTCAATTTTTTGTAAGCAGATGCAAATTACCACCGGAAGGTATCACACGTTGCTCATCAACAATTCATCAGTGTACTCTTGTGGTTCCAGCTTGTCTGGTGTTCTTGGTCATGGTCCTGAAACAACACAATGTGTAGCATTTACCCGAATTGATTTCCCATCTTTGGCACAGGTTGTGCAAGTTTCGGCCTCCCAAAATCATGCTGCTTTTGTCATGCAGTCTGGAGAGGTTGGTAACTGCTCGTACTTTAACTGTCTAATTATTCTGAGCGAACTACTAGGTATTAGCATGTTCAAGGTAGTTAAGTGTCCAGCACCATATCTGCCAAAAAGCTCTAGTTCAAGTAACCCTCCTTTTCCTTTGTAAGAACAGGGCAGAGGGTGAGGTTGTCGATTCTCCTATCATGGATAGGTGTGTAGGTGTGTGTGTGACTTATCAGTAAAGAAAATAAAAAGGGACAAAGACGTTTAAGGTGACTATATCAGATTTTCTTCAAGGTCATTATTCTGGTGTATGAAACATAAAAGTGGGTGAAGAACTGTTAGATGTGGCAATGTCCAGGCAACATATCTGAGATCTGTGCTATTTGTCTTTTGCGTCATCCGGATGCCCGAACCATGCTGCATGTGTCATATCATTCTTATAGATTTTGGTGTGGGACAAGTTTTTTGCGTGCGTGTATCTGTGTGTTGTGCTGCCCATCATTATGAGACGTCTACCATAATCATGTGGCACTGCCCATTATTGATGCAGATTTTCACTTGTGGAGATAATTCATCATCTTGTTGTGGGCACAGAGATACAACCCGCCCCATTTTTAGGCCTAGGCTTGTTGAAGCATTGAAGGGAGCTTCTTGTAAGCAGGTACTTGCATACTACGATTCTTATTTTTTAAGAATAATTTTAGATTTTAGTTATTTGGGTTCTGCATTTAATGGATTTTGATATGTTTCAGTTGATAGTTTCTATATATAGGCAAGCCAATGTGTGTTGTTTTTCACATTATCCTGGTATGCTTTTGTTTTTCTTTTTGTTTGTACTTTGTTTTCAATTTTAGTGTGAATGAGGAAGTTGTTGAATTTTGAGTTATTGGTTGTTGTCTGTGTTTATGATTGTGTAGTTGTCATCCAAAAATTTCCTTCCCAAGACGTCTTTGCTCCTTAAGTTCAATGATTGTCTGCTTTATGTAACAAGTATATAGTGGTTGTGAGGTGAACTATATGCATGAAGTCCTAACCTTAGCAGGCAGTGAAACATCATAAATTTGGAGAAACTACTGCTGACCTTGTGCTGGCTGGTTTTAACATTCTAAGCCATCTCTAAACATACCTTTTCTTCCAATGGCCAATTCTCATCGTAGATACAATGCCTTTGATGTTCTGCAAGTTGGTGATAATGTCATTTGCGATGAGGAGGAAATTGAAGTTCATATTGGGAATTTCTATGAGAAACTTTTTCGGGAAAAATTTTCATGGAGGCCTAAATTAGATGGGATGGTTTTTGATTCCATTGATCATCTAACTGCAGCCTGGTTAGAGAGGCCTTTTGAGGAAGAGGAAGTTCTTGATGTAGTTAAGGGCATGTCCAAGGATAAGGCTCCGGGTCCTGATGGTTTTTCCATGGCATTCTTCCAAGCTTGTTGGGACATCGTGAAGGATGATATTATGAAAGTTTTTGATGAATTTCATTCCTTCTGGAAATTTGAAAAAAGTTTTAATACAACTTTCATAGCTATTATTCCTAAAAAGTCGGGTGCTGTTGATATAAGGGATTATCGGCCTATTAGCTTGGTTAATGGAGTTTATAAGATCATCTCAAAGGTGTTAGCTAATTGTCTTTGTGTGGTTTTGGATAAGATTATATCAAAGTCTCAAAATGCATTCGTGAAGGGTCGACAAATCCTTGACTCGGTACTAATTGCTCATGAATGTTTGGAAAGCAGAAAAAGGTTGGGACAATCTGGTATTTTAGTTAAATTGGACATGGAAAAGGCTTTCGATCATGTCAATTGGGATTTCCTTCTTTATTTGCTTGGGAAATTTGGATTCGGGGAGAAATGGTGCTCATGGATAAGACATTGCATTTCGACGGCAAAGTTCTCTATTTTGGTGAATGGCTCTCCGGCTGGTTTTTTTAGCAGTTCCCGGAGATTAAGACAAGGAGACCCTTTATTTCCTTTCCTTTTTATCTTAGTTATGGATGTCTTAAGTCGTATGATTAATATGGCAGTTGAGAGAGGTTTTATGTCAGGTTTCAAAGTGGGAGATGTTTCTAGGGGATGCATCAGTGTTTCTCACCTTCTTTTCGCAGATGATACTCTCATTTTCAGTGATGCTAATAAGGATCATCTTCGCGCTTTAAGAGCCCTATTATTATGTTTTGAAGCTGTCTCAGGGCTTAGAATTAATTTCTCTAAGTCTGAAATTGTTCCAATGGGTTCAGTCAGTAGTATTTGTGATTTGGCTAATATTTTGGACTGTAAAGTTTCTTCTTTTCCCATGAAATACCTTGGGTTACCTTTGGGAGCTCCGCATAAATCAGTGGCTGTTTGGGATAGAGTGATTGAGAAGATTGAAAGGAGATTAGCTGGTTGGAAGAAGCTTTATTTGTCCAAAGGGGGAAGGGTGACTTTAATTAAAAGCACCTTGTCAAATTTACCTTCCTATTACCTTTCTCTTTTCCCTATTCCAACGGGGGTGGTTAAAAAGATTGAAAAGATTTTCAGAAATTTCTTATGGAATGGAAATGGGGAAGCTCGAAATTTCATTTGGTGAGTTGGAATAAGGTTTGTACACCAGTGTCTAGTGGAGGGTTAGGTGTGCAGAATTTAAAACTTTTTAATAAAGCTCTTTTAGGGAAGTGGCTTTGGAGATACAACAATGAAAGAAATGCATTGTGAACACAGATTATTGATGCAATTTATGATAGGATGTGGGGGAATTGGTGTTCTAATGAAGCAAAAGGGGCTTTTGGGGTGGGATTGTGGAAGTCTATTAGGTTGGGATGGGGAGACTTTGTTAAAAACATTAATTTCAAAGTGGGAATCGGGACTAATATTTCCTTTTGGAATGATGTTTGGTGAGGTGAATCACCTCTTAATTTAGCTTTTTCTAGTCTTTTCAGGATTGCTAAATTCAAGGGGGCTGTTGTGGCTTATTCATATTCGCTCTCTAATAACATGCTGATTTGGAATGTGGAATTTTCTAGAGACTTCCAGGATTGGGAAGTTAATGAAGCTGTTAATTTTTTTGTGAAACTTTATGACTCGAAAATTGATTTGAACAGGGAGGATAGGATGCAGTGGATTCATGGTACCAAGCCCAGGTTCTTGGTGAAATCTTATTACAAGGTGTTAAATAGATATGATGATAATAAAACATACCCTTGGAAATGTATTTGGAAAGCTAAAGTGCCCAGTAAAGTGGCATTTCTTTGCTGGTTGGTGTCGTTGGAGAAAGTTTTAACAATTGATAATTTGAGGAAAAGGGGTTTATATGTGATGGATTGGTGTTTCATGTGTAAAAAAAATGGTGAATCAGTTAACCACCTGTTTCTTTATTGTGAAATGGTGACCGCCTTATGGAATGAGTTAATTGCAAGGGTTGGTATTGTTTGGGTGATGCCTTTTCAAGTGGTGGACTTCTTGGCTAGTTGGCATGGTGTTGTGGGACATGGAGAAAATAAAGCTGAATGGAGAATGATTCCTTTGTGTTTGTTCTGGTGTATTTGGCTGGAGAGAAACGGGAGATGCTTCGAAGATCGTGAACGTTCAGTGGAAGAAATTAGGGATCTTTTCTTTAGTACTTTTATCTTTTTGGGTAAACAATCTAATGTAAGACATGAATATTTGTAGTGTTTTCTCCTGTTTGCTTTAGCTTGTGTATTCTCTTGTATACTTCCTGTGTACTTAGCTATGCCTATTTACTTGAAATAAAATCTCTTATTACCTATCAAAAAAAAAAAAAAAAGCACCATGAGTTTAACAAGGGCAGTATGAAGTTACTGAAAGGTTTTTTTTCCTCTCAAAATTTCTATTTTCAAGCTGGTGTGTAGAGCACACCTAGGAAAGTGTTTACATGGCATAATTTGATTTGGAAGATAAATTTTAAAATTTTAATCTTACAAATCAAATCTTACCATTTAAATGATGTGGATGGTGGACTCTATACACCTGCTTGAGAATATAATAACTCTTTTCTCTCACCATTAAGAGGCAATAATATGCTTTCTCTTCTGCTCTCTTCACCCTAGTGCTATGTTTCTCTTCTTCTATACTCCTACCCCTCTTCCCCTCCCCATCTCCCTTCAGTTATAGAGTTGATTTTGGTTGGCCTCTGTCAGTTGAAGCATTGATTTTGACAAATTATTCTTACTTTCTTCCTGCAAGAAATATTTTAATATGAAGTTGAACTTTGTTTCAGGTTGCCGCTGGACATAATTTCACAGTCTTCCTCACGAGACAAGGCCAGGTTTATACGTGTGGGGCCAACACCCATGGTCAGCTTGGTCATGGTGATACCCTAGACAGACCAACTCCCAAAGTGATTGAAGTACTTAAGGGAGTTGGTTCTATAGTTCAGATTGCTGCGGGTCCAAGTTATGTCTTAGCTGTTACTGACAATGGAGCAGTCTACTCTTTCGGATTGGGTTCTAACTTCTGTCTTGGCCATGGAGAACAGCATGATGAGTTCCAGCCACGTGCAATTCAGAAATTTCGGAGAAAGAGCATTCATGTGCTTCGTGTCTCTGCTGGTGATGAGCATGCCGTGGCACTTGACTCCAGTGGACTTGTTAGTCTCCGAATTCAAGATGTTTATTATTATTGTAATATAGGCTAAGAGCATGCCTTTGCCTTTATCCTGTTGCTTGCATGGAATGTACATGGTTTTTATTTACTTTCAATAGTTGCAAGAATTAACTTTCTGCTATGGTGGTTGAAGGTATATACTTGGGGTAAAGGCTACTGTGGCGCGTTAGGCCATGGAGATGAGGTTGATAAGACTACTCCAGAACTTTTGAACGACCTTAAGGGCAATCTTGCCGTGCAGGTTTGTTCATCCATTTACTTCCATCATTTATGCTGAAAATTCATTATTATGTGTGGAGAAAACTACTGTCGTCCACCATCTCTCTCGTTAAGAAAACATGTAGTAGTTTATTAACAAGGAAATGGAACATTTATGGTTACAAAACTGTTAATTTCATCAAGCTAGAGTTATCTTTGTCCACTGCCTGTTTTACTCCTTTCTTGTGACTGAGATTGCTGATTCCCATCCATGATGATGCTCAATGCTTATCATCCTGTAGGTCTGTGCAAGAAAAAGGAAAACCTTTGTTCTGGTTGACGACGGTTCAGTTTATGGCTTTGGGTGGATGGCATTCGGTAGCCTTGGGTTCCCAGAGCGAGGACTATCTGATAAAGTCACGAGGCCTCAAATCCTTGAATGCTTAAGAGCTCACCGAGTTTCTCAAATTAGCACTGGGCTATACCACACTGTTGTGGTCACTAACCGTGGACGACTATTTGGATTTGGAGACAATGAAAGAGCACAACTTGGTCACGACACTGTGAGAGGATGCCTCGAACCTACTGAAATTTTTATCCAAGAAACAGCAGATCATGACACAGACGTTTCTGAAAGCGCATAACACTCGGGGGAGCTACCATCTGCTTTCTGCATGTTGGCTGTTATAGTTTTTTTGTTTTAGTCAGAACTGAGCTCCATAAGATTATTTTCCCTCTCATTCCTGTAGAATTTGCATAAAATTGTAATCGAGAATGTTTGGTAATTTATTCTTCAAGCGATATTTGTTTCTAAATATCAAATTTCTTCAAAACTTCTGCGTTGTTCTCATCTTGTTTAACATTTTCAGAAGTATCGGCTTTCTCTTGTCCAACAACAGGGTTGAAATTCGAGAGAGACGGTTTTTATATCTTTTTTAGTTCCAATCATCTAATTGATTGAAACTTTTGCGGGTGAACCAACCAGCTTCAAATCTAAAAAACCTTGGAATGTGTCAAAGAATATAATACAAATAATTCGATTTACGTTTAAATTTTTGGAATAAGTGGTGATTTTACGTGATATCAGAGTAGTAGTCTTAAATTCGAACTCTGACTCTATATTTTATTTAATTAAATATTTCGTGTGTTGGATCTGCTCATTAAGGAGAAGTCTGACACATATGTAAGAGAGAATGTTAAGAATATAATATAAATAATCAACACCTTATGTAGACATTAATCATTCATTTTCTTAAATAATTAAGAACGTTAAAGAATCTCGTAATAAAGATTGATGTTATATATAAGTTTAGGAGTAGGTGTGTAAATAGGTCTGGTCTGGGGGGTGATGGATTGAAACTATTTTCCCAGATCGGACCAAATTGATCACCCCTAGTGGTCGGTCCGGTCCAGTTATTTTGTTTCATCATTTTTTTTCAAATAAATTAATAAAAGAATTATTTAAATTACTAAAATTAAAATTAAGTGAAATATTAATGTGGGTTATGTAACTAAATCATTAAAAAAAATAGTTAAACTATAATTATATTTATGATATTGATAGTTACTACTTACTAACTTAAACTTTACTCTTTAGTATGCATAATTATTAATAATGTCTTACTTTTTATATATAATTAATGAATATCAAATAATTTCATTGTACATAGAATATTAATGTTTGCTTGCAACTTAGGTATTTAATTTTTTTTATCTAATTACTTTAATTAAGTGTAAATAATAGTATGTATAAATACATTATATATCTACATATATTATCATATGATTTATAATACATTATTAATTGATAGCATATATTATTTAACATTTTATATGGTCAATGATAATAAATTAGATTAAAATTACATAATTAACGTATACAACTACTATATAAAATAATATTATATATAAACATTTTAAAATATATATACTAATTTGGCCAATTTCAATCCGGTCCAATCCAAAAACTACAGACCCTGGTACAAGACTGAATCCCTTCGGTCTCACAAATGGTGGACCAAAACTGACCACACACATTTTTGGTCCGATCCGGTTGGTTTTTCCGGTTTAGACCGAAAATTCATCAACCCTATTTAGGAGGTGCAAACTCTATGTAAATCCTTTAAAATAAAAGTTGAACACACCATAAGAAATGAGTATCTCATGCAACTCTTTTTTCATTTACAGAGAAACTGCACGAGGTTTTGTACATCCCAAATTTACCTAAATCATTTTCAGATAATAAATGCACCAAAAATGATCTAGAACCGAAAGATTCAAAATAAATGATATTGATATAACTATTTTACAACTAATTAGGTTTGGTAACTACGTTTAAACACAAAATTTTCATTTCATCTCAATCATTACAAGTTTTTTAAATTTACATACAAAATATAATAAACAACTCAACCTTTTTAAATTTAATTTAATTTTTTCAAATCTCAAAATAATAATAATATTAAAATATAATATTTTAAACCTTTATTTAAAATAAAAAATTCTTATCTCACTCTCCAAATCTAACCTATATACAATATATAAAGTTCTTAAAATAAATTAGGCTATAGATTTCTCTTACCGCAGCGTAGAAGAATTCAATGTGCAAACCCGCTTTGGAATACCATTGAAGCTTTACAAGGAACTGTATTTGTAGCATGAGATACAAAATGTGAATTTTATAAATATATATTTTTAAATTGAAAAAATATATATATATTTAAAATAGAAAATTATAAGACGTAATACGATATATCCACCGAAGAAAAGGGAAAGAAAGTGTGACGTTGCGTTGTCATTCATTAGGTTTCAAAACAACAAAACAATGGCAATACTCTGCCCACAGGATNAACTGACCACACACATTTTTGGTCCGATCCGGTTGGTTTTTCCGGTTTAGACCGAAAATTCATCAACCCTATTTAGGAGGTGCAAACTCTATGTAAATCCTTTAAAATAAAAGTTGAACACACCATAAGAAATGAGTATCTCATGCAACTCTTTTTTCATTTACAGAGAAACTGCACGAGGTTTTGTACATCCCAAATTTACCTAAATCATTTTCAGATAATAAATGCACCAAAAATGATCTACAACCGAAAGATTCAAAATAAATGATATTGATATAACTATTTTACAACTAATTAGGTTTGGTAACTAAGTTCAAACACAAAATTTTCATTTCATCTCAATCATTACAAGTTTTTCAAATTTACATATAAAATATAATAAACAACTCAATTTTTTTAAATTTAATTTAATTTTTTCAAATCTCAAAATAATAATAATATTAAAATATAATATTTTAAACCTTTATTTAAAATAAAAAATTCTCATCTCACTCTCCAAATCTAACCTATATACAATATATAAAGTTCTTAAAATAAATTAGGCTATAGATTTCTCTTACCGCAGCGTAGAAGAATTCAATGTGCAAACCCGCTTTGGAATACCATTGAAGCTTTACAAGGAACTGTATTTGTAGCATGAGATACAAAATGTGAATTTTATAAATATATATTTTTAAATTGAAAAAATATATATATATATATTTAAAATAGAAAATTATAAGACGTAATACGATATATCCACCGAAGAAAAGGGAAAGAAAGTGTGACGTTGCGTTATCATTCATTAGGTTTCAAAACAACAAAACGATGGCAATACTCTGCCCACAGGACACTCTGGATACAACGGCTTTATATATTAGAATTAACATCTACCTAACATGATAAAAACTCCCACGTGGCAGTTGCTTTTATTTATTTATTTATCTTCCATTCTTTTTTTTTTTTAATACGTTCCGTTTAATTATATCATCTCATTATTTTAATTTTTTTAATTTTTTATATAAAATATAATAAATAGTTAAAATTTTTAAATTCTAATTTAACTTTTTTAAATCTTAAAATAATAATAATATTATAAAATAATATTTTATTCAATTTTTATTTTTAATCTAAAATTCGCCTCTACATCCCAACCAGCCATACTGTGTCAACAAAAACCAAAAATTTCCCTCGGAAGCAAAACAAAGTTGGAAAAATAGGCAGATTTGTCGTCGTAGGAAAAAATTAAAAATAAATAAAAATAAAGGAAGGAAAAAGATAAGAGCATTTCAAAGTACGAGAATTAATCCTTATCCATCACACTAGAAGATAAAATCTGACACCTAAATGTCACAAAGGTGACAACATAAATACTCCAATAACTCCTGACTGTCCCTTCGCATCGATCTAAGAGTGAGAGAGAGAGAGAGAGAGAGAGAGATGTTGGCTATATTTCACAAGGCTTTTGCTCATCCGCCCGAGGAGCTTAACAGTCCTGCATCTTACAATGACTCTAAGCAGCCTAAGCTTCCTGAGGAAACTCTCAACGATTTCCTTTCTCATCATCCTCGTAACACGACTTCCTTCATGACCTTTGGAGATGCAGCCGTGCTTGCTTATGCTGGGCAAGACCCTTCTTGTCCACTCCATCAAAGGTAAGTTTCTTTTCTCCATACATGTCAGATGTATTTCTGTTGAATTTGCGGGTGATTGCAGGTTGTTCTGTGGGTTTGAAGATATATATTGCCTCTTCTTGGGGAGCTTGAACAACCTATTCTCACTGAATAAGCAGTATGGGCTTTCAAAGGGCAGTAATGAGGCCATGTTTGTGATCGAAGCCTACCGCACACTTCGTGACAGGGGTCCATACCCTGCTGATCAGGTTATCAAGGATCTTGATGGCAGCTTTGCCTTGGTTGTTTATGACAGCAAGGCTGGAACTGTCTTTGCTGCACTGGTATGCAAGCCTTTGTTCTTTTACCCATCTCACCCACCCTAAGAAAAGAGTAATAATTTTCAATATGGTGATTAGAAGTAGCTTGTGATGATCTTCACAAAAGTGTTCATTATGGAAGCAGGGTTCTGATGGTGGTGTTAAACTTTACTGGGGTGTTGCTGCTGATGGCTCTGTGGTGATTTCTGATGATTTGGAAGTCATCAAAGCTGGGTGTGCCAAATCATTTGCCCCCTTCCCAACAGGTAACTTAAGGGAGTTTCAGGAATTATTTTTCTGTTCCCTGGTTTTCCCATTTACATCTTCAATCAAAAGTGATTCAAAACGGCTGAAATCAGTTTTTGATGGAAACACCCCGGCATAAACATGATGCGCAGAGCCAATTTAAATAAACCGTATCTTTTCTCTATATTGCGTACAAAAAGATAACATGGGCCTCGCATGGTGGTGGTTTGTATGTGTGCAGGGTGTATTTTCCACAGCGAGGAAGGTTTGATGAGCTTTGAGCATCCGATGAACAAGATGAAAGCCATGCCCAGGGTAGACAGTGAAGGGGCAATGTGTGGAGCGAACTTCAAAGTTGATAAGTACACAAGGGTCAACAGCATTCCACGTGTCGGAAGTGGAGCCAATTGGACCAACTGGGATTCACATAAAGCTTAGATGTTGACAGTGTGCTTTGGTCTTTTTATAGTATAGTTTGTTCGTCTTTCTTTCTTTCTTTCTTTGTTCGTTTTTTTGGTTTCATGAATGGTTCTCCCAAATAAAAGATGAATAAGGAAAAAGTGCCAAAAAGTTGGACAAAAATGAATGAACATCTATGATGGATCAGTGACGGCTCAAATAGTTAATAGGTGTACGTCTTTTCAATTGAACTAGAACTAGTGAGAAAAAATGAAAAATAGTCTTCTTTTGGATCGCAAGCAAACTACATCAGCAATTCAAACAAACGCCAACTTGGGTTGCAAGGGTCTAGTCATTACTTAGAATGGATGAATACAGTCATGTTCGACAGAACAAAGCGAGTAATCGAAAAATTTTTATGTACTTTGTGGCAGATGCTGCCAATTCAAGTCCATTCTACAAAACATTCTAAATCCTGTCTCAAGAGAAACGGGTGGTACTAATTTTTGGCGAGATGTTTCATGTTCGACACCAAATCTGAACACAAACAGTTACTCCGGACTTCCTTAGTCTGGCTAGCAAACCAAATATACTTGCCCATCGGATTCACTCGCACTACTGTTTCGGGAAGGAAGAATAGTTGTAGCCTCGGTAGTTCTTGTCAAGTACACAGCAAGATCTGGATGTTAATATCATTTGTAGAGGTCTCTGACAGCAATAATAGCTAGATATTTGTCATGGAAACACACGAACGAAAGGGATTTTAAATCTATAAAGAATGATATGAAATAATAGCTAGATATTTATTTTGCAACACAATAGGAGAAAGATAAATCATAACAAAGAAGCAAATAAAATATGGAAAATCTGGACGAGCCCCAACTTGAAGGATCATTCTGTAAAATCTGCCGTTTAGAGGATGCTGCAAGGTGAAGAGGAAATTCTGCTACTTGTTACCAGAGAGGATGAGGTTTTCAAATGTATTATTCTTTCCACATATCTGCAAACTCGTCAGGCTCCAATGGGTTAGATAGCTCGTGCATCTTTCTCCTTGTCTTTGCTTTGACTTTCTTTGCATACTTCCCAGCCTTTTTCCTTTTTTCTAAAGCTCGAATCTGGAAGCAAAAAATTGATGAGCATAATCCATGAGTTGCAAGAAATTATAAGAATAAAAAGGGAAGGGTAGAGGGGGAGGACGGGACACCAATGAATACCTGATTTGGTGATATGTAAAATGGATTCTCGTATAGGGTAGGTCCTCCAAAGCTGCCACTGAATATCTTGATTGGGTTCAAGCAGAACCGTGGACCAACCTATAAAAGAGCATCTTCAGATTTAAACTACTACGACAATTACCTGATATAGTACATATATTGAGAAGCAAATCCTGCAAACCTCAACAAGGGTCATATTCTCAAGGCCCCCTCGGGGCACTTTATCTGCTTCATTATGAGGAACAGATATCTGCAAAAGAAAATCAAGAAATATATGCATCAATACCATGACTAAAAACTTTGCTATGTATTGCTGTTGCTACATATTGTAAATTGAGAGCTTCAAGGTCTTTTCAAATCCTTACAGGAGAGAAACTGTTATTTCTGGAAAACTAAAAAAGAAACCAGTTCCATAAATCACAAGGTACAAAGCCTAGCTTAGTTGAGGGTAGCTATTGGCAACAGAATCCAGATCCATAAAACTATATGATATATGCCATGGATTTAGTATGTCCCTTCCTCCCTCCCTCCCTCCCTCCTGTGGCCAAACAACAGAATCTCTACTCACAAAGTCCTACTCACAACAAGTCAACCTCAGTCCTCATCTTAAAAAAGGGGAGGGATAAAAACTCGCTTGTTCTCTGTATAAGAAGTTTCTGCCCTAAAATACTTGCATCATCAGGAAATGATTACCACATAGAACAGATATCACCCCCTTCACACTTTTTTTTTATTTTTTTATACGTACACCATTCACACTTTTAACATACAGAAATGCTCACTGTCAAATAAGAAAAAAACCAGCACCAACTTTGGAACCTTAAGAGTAAGCCTAAAGTCTCCATTACTTTTTTTCTATTTCAATAAGTAAAGCCTCCATTATGAATTATCCTTTTACTAACCTGGTAATTCCGGAACCATATGTGGTCATCAACAATGGAGAAAGCAAACACATGATCATGATAAGGCTTAGATTTCCTGTGTTCCTTTGGTATTCCAAATATCTGGGGAGGTGAAACAAAAGAATGTCAGTATGCGCAATTGACACCAATATAATTTTTTTGATAAGTAATTGACACCAATATAATAATCAGTAAAATAAAATAGTAGCATAGAATAATGAAATTAAGATCAGAAACAACTGAGCAAAAATTCATTTTAAGATAATTTTTAATACCAAATTCATGGCATACTATATATCCACATTTAAAAAAAAAAAAACAGAGTTTATAAGTTACTAGGCACACAAGCATGTAATGGTGTTGGTCAATTCGACAGAAGAAAGTGAAATATCAGATAACAACAATTATTAAATGAAATAATTTGGGCTAATAATAGTGGTGTTGGTCAATGCTATTAGATAAATATGTCTACTATGTATATCAAGATGGTGCATTTGAGGATTGAAAGAAAGACACTTCACATTACACAAGGAACTATAATATGAAATTAATCTGTGTAGATAGAATATAAATGTGATTTACAATTTAGTTTGACAGAATTGTTGCTTCAGCGGACAGGGGGAAAAACCAAAGTACCTGAATTATCATCTCTTTCAAAATTTTCCAATGAGCATCTTTGTCAAAATTGTCCGAGAATGTCAAAATAGGACGAGACCCATTTAGATGATTCCCAGTAAGCTTCAATTCCTCCATTGTGTGCACTGGAAATGAAAGGAAAAGAATCACCTTGTTTGTCACCCATCTTTTCTCAAATTTCTACCCGTACGTATTATTCATATCTATTTATGGAAGGAATCGAATAATCTCATTGCTCAAAATGGTTTATTTATGTCATTCATCCCATATGAAACTCCCATATAGTTATAAAAAAAATGAAACTCCCATATAGTTTTTTTTTTTTTTTTTCAAGAGAAACCGTAACCCTATTTTTTTATAGTCCTCCCTTTCGGTGGAGGAATACTAAACTCCCATATAGTTAGAAATCAAAAGAGAAGCTTACCAGCATTAACTAAAAACTTGACAGATGGCCCGTTGGGGCATTTTGCCATCCATAGATAAAGATCTTGATGCTTCCTGCACTGAAATAGAAGAACAAGAAAACGTTTCATTCGTAGATGACAGCTGAAGCAAAGCAAAATTGAATCAACTAATCTTCTTGAATTAAAACAAATCCATAATCAGCTTGCAATACGTAAATTTAAATCCCTTTGAGTACCAGTTATATACCATGTCTAGTAGCAATTACTCACAGCATATATGGATGTAATTCCTAAATCAAATAAAAATAAATCACCTCGAAAAAAAGGCAGGAAGAGCAACCTTTCAGCTCGACCAGCTCGTTCAAAGTGGCGCCCTCACTAGCCTTCGACTCGACCTTGTTATCCTTCTTACAATGGGGCAAGAGCGACACCATATTCAACATCAAATGCCGGTACCTATATAGAATACATTTATAATGTTACCAATATCAAAAACAGAAAACGAACACAAATCACCATCAGGGAATGCAAGGAAACTAGATTTTCGACCTGAAATTAATGCGACGAGAGCAAGTCACCAGGACCTTCTCTCTGTTCCTGAAACCTGCGTAATCACTTTCTTTCTTCACTTCACTCGTCTTTCCAACCCAATAGTGTCCTTTTAGGTCTCTCCTCAGCACTCCTATCCTTCTTAGGCGGTGCCACCACCTCCGTCTCACTGTGTTTTCTCTTCTTCCCCATTGTTTTCTCTTGTTATTGTTATTCCCTTAAGACAAATAAGCATTCACCATAAGCATATCTGTCAAAATTCTCACCAAAAATAATAAGCTTGGAGCATGTTATAACAAGAATAACAACACCCAGGAAAAAAAATTATAAAAAACAAAGCTAAACAACAAATGCAAGCCCTTCTTTGTGAATCAGAGTAAATAGAAAAGTAAAGAATTAAAGAAATTTCTATAGCGCAGCAAAAAGAAGGCTTTTTTAAGAGCAAATGGAGAAAGAGGAAACCTAAGAAGTAGCCGGAGAGAATTGAAGGAAAGAAGCGACGGGTTTGATTCAGCGGGAATAACGTATACAGAGACAATAAACCTTTCGGTTGCAAACTTGCAAGGAGGAGCCAAAACGTAAACCCTAAAACCTTTTCGGCCCAATGAGGTCCAGATGATGAAGTTTTCGCTGGGTTGGATCGACTCAAGAGTTCTCTTCTAATGATTTAGGCCCGTCTGATGTTTAGAATGGGCCCATAGTAGGCCCAACCAGCCGCAAAAGGAAATTCCCTTTTACTAATTTTTACCAAATGACTTTACGAAACAATTTTAAAATAATCTGTTTATTAAAATACAATGTTTTTAAGGCATATCAAAACAATTTTAATTAAGAAAGTGATTTATTGGAAAGACGATTGAGTTAATTTTTCAGCAGTAAATTGTAATTAATAAAATTGAATCAAATTCCCGGGCATCAAGATGTTATCTACCAAAAAAAAAAATGGTGTAACTTTTAAAACGAACAAAACAACATTACCGTCATATTACGAAAAATTATTGGACACTCGACATATAGATAACATTTTATCTTCATTTTATCTTAAAATTTCATAACATCAACATTGTTTATAAAAAATAATATGAAAAGTCTTCAAAGTCTCAGTTTCTATAAATTGACAATGAACAAAACGAATATCGAAAATCCTTTTCTGGTGCTTTTGCGATGGTTAGAATCAGTAGTTTAGTTTTGTCAATTTCCATGGGCACATAATGGTTGGCCTTATTCAAAGGAGGAAACCAAGGCAATGGCATTCCTCTCCGATTTTTGTTTCACTCATATTTTTGGAAAATTCGAACATTTAAGACGAAAAATCACAACTTCCGTGGGCTGATTTGTGCACTACAGGAGTTGCTAATTTGCAACAACACAGCCTCTCGAGTCCAGACACCACACTCGATCGGGACTGGACCGAGTCTTAACTGATATATATCATCTTCATAGACAAAGCCCGTAGTGATGTACTTCTGAAATGAGGGAAGAGGAGCCTGATGAAGCGGATGTGCTCACTAAACAAGCCTGTTGTTGCAATGCAACCCGGGTAAAGGGCAGAAAATGTTATGCCTCTATCCTCGTGGTAGCGCATGTGGAACTCTTGCATGGTGAGCATGTTGTAGACTTTGCTGTCCTTGTAGGCCTTGGCACCATTAAAGTTTCCACCAGCAATCAAGGCCGAGGTGCATAATTTTCCTTGCCAATTCCAGCGGATTTGGCAGCTCTTTCAGCTCCGAGGAAATCACTGCATGCATGCCATAATTACGTGCCATTTTCCGGGGTAGGCACCGGCAAGTAGCAACATCGACATTTCCCCTTCTTAATAACCCTACAACAACCTTTTCCTCTCTTTGATTAAATAAAAAGCCTATAGCAACGCTTTTCCTCGCTTTAAGCAAACGCGTGCGCAACGACAATCACGTGCGCTCTGAACTCCCTAACATGCGCGGATGGGGAAAGCGTAACTTAGCACTCCACAGACACGCAGGCGGCGTGTCGAATCACCTCCGGAAGATCCGCCCCTCTGCTCCAGTCTCCGCCAGCGGAATCGTAGAGCAACACTAGCCCTTCTCTCAGACCTCTTAGTCCCCTCCCGCTCCGCCTCAATAGGTCGTCGATACAGCCCGTGACTTGAACAAGCACCACCTTTACTCCCACTCCTACGCAGCTGAACCTCACGGTGCTGTCCAGCCTAACCTGAGCCAGGAGAGGAGGGCTCTTTAACCTGCACCACTCCCCAAATCCACAGTTAACGCTGCCTCCGTTGTTGCTATTACTAGTGATTCTTCTTCGCGCGTCGAATCTCCAGAACGAGAGCTCCACGGCGTGGCTTGCGAGAACATACACGTGCCCGGCGGCAGCGCAAGCTGCCACTACGCAGCCGCCACCGGGGACGGCTCGGCTTCTCAACCACGTACGCGCCTCCACGTCATACAAGTCCATCGAGCTAGCGTATACGTGAGCCTCCGCGTTGGTGGCTCGCGAGGGCTCGTCCACGGAAGTGCCGATCTTGAGCCCACCGATCACGTAGAAGACGCCGTCCACGGAGGCCCCAATGCAACCGTACCGCTTCCTAGGGGTGTGCGCAACCACGCGCCACGTGTCCAAGTCAGGATCGTATTCCTCCACTGCGCTGGTCCTTGGACCACCTCCAGCGGCGTATATTTTCCCTGAAACGACGGCCGTAGCGAACTTCTTCCTAGGGAAAATCATCGCCGATCTGGCTACAACAGTCCCCGACCACGTGTCGTACCGCACCATCGAGTTCGGACCGATTATGAAGATTCTATGGTCGACAGCGGACAGCCGCGCGTGGGAAAGCAAGCCATGGAAACTCCCGAGAGAAACGGCGTCGTTGGGGAGGAAGAAAGCGACCTTCCAGAGAGCATCGGCATCGTCATGGAAGCGAAGACTAGCGGCGTAAAGGCCGGAATCAGTGGCAGAGACAGCAAACACGAAATTCTCGAGGCGACCGAGGCGTCGGCGGAGATCGAAGAAGTAAGGGGACTGGAGGAGGCGGGCCCAGCGGAGGCAAACAAGAGAGAGAGCAGGGAGAGAAGAGGGAGGGACACGGGAGAGGCATTCAAGAAGAAGATCATTGGGAAGAGAGGAAACAGGAGTGGGGAGGGAGCAGTGATCGGCGACGTTGAGGGGAAGACGAATGTGGGAATGGGGATGAGAAAAGGAGTTGGGGGAAGTGTGGTTAGGGTTGGGAAAGCAGGATTTCATGAGCCATGAGAAGTGGCGAGAGTTGCAGTTCTCTGACATAATAAGGTGCGAAAGAAGCGGGATGCAGAGAGTGTTTATTAATTACAACAGTGAGAGCGAATCTGTGAGAGGGAGTGATTCATTTCTCTTTCATTTATTGATCGGAAGATTTGGGGAGAGGAGGATGAGACCAGGTTTGACTGTCATTTACGGCGACAGGATGGGTTAATCAAATAATAAAGGGCCCTTACCTACCTTACATCTTAATGCAGACCAAAGAGGCAGCTTGGAGAGGCTATTGGCACTCGCATAGCAAAGCTCCTCAACCGCTTTGATGATTTGGGTCTTCAAATCTTTTCTTACAAGCTCAGAAAAATGATAAATGACATCTTTAAAAAATACTAAAAAAAAAAAATTTTATTAATAATACTCACTTTTTTATAAAAGACTTATATTGAACTTGCAATTAACATTACTAGAAAGATAGATTAGGGTTACAAAAATGGAGTTGAGTATAAGCATTTGAAAAGGAACCCAAGTTATTTCCAGCACTTGAGTCTGCCAAATATATCTCCAGCAACCAATGAGGCTTTGGTTTTTGGATTTCAATATATTTTTTTAATGCTTTATTTTCTTTGTTTAGGGAAAAACCTTCAGGCAGAGTGCGGTGCCAAGAAGCAACCTTGGTTGCTTTATTTTCTTTTGTCAAACATCTTGCCCACAACCTTCTTTTCTCTTTACTTCATGCATGATTGCTCTGTTGACCTGCTATAAACATTCAAAACCAACCTCATCTGATGGTTGCACCATCCGTCCGGTTCAAATGGAAACTCCTTTGCTTCTAAGGGTATAGTTGGTGGGCATAGAAAGGAATATTTTGGTCCGCTCACCAAAGTGCTCGACTCCCTAAAAGGTATTGGGGCTGGGGAGGTAAAAAGGCTGAAAAAGGATAATTGCAAGTGCAATTGTGCCAGGCTTTGGTTCATCGGTAATGTATCGCTTTTTGATTTGGGGATTGTCTATTTTAATGAATTAACATCACCTAAAAAATAATTGAATTGAAATCCCAACTCTCGATCCTGAATTCAACCCGTTTAACCATCTGAATTACTCAGCTGGTTTTTTTAAGGTATTCTCGTCCGACATATTAGCAGTTGAGTTCTTAAAATAACCACAGTGACACTGGTTTATATTCGGAAAAGCAAGCTCGGTGAAGCAGATTTCGTCGAACCTCGAACAAGAGCACCATAAGCTAGCTCAAACCGACTCTGCAATACCACAGTCCAGGAATTTGATGAAACAACACTAGTGAGAATTACTAGTAAAAGAATTTTCAATTTATAATTCAATAAAAGCTTTTTCGATGCTCATAACTCTACAATTCCCCGATCACAGAAATTCATCGGTTTCCAGATTCGGGGTGTATTTTTTCTTTCCTTTTGTTTTTAACAAATCTATTCTCTTTTTTTTTGTTTCCCCAATGCTCAGTCGGACTGGATCTCCTTCTGCACTCCATATCCGGCTAGCACAAGCACAAGAAGAAATGGAACACCGCTAGATATTACAAATCTCACCCAATTAATTCTCTGTACAAATTTTGCCATATAAGTAGGGGGGGAGGAAGTGGAGAATTGCCTTCCGTAGTGTAATCAACTTGTTTCCCCCAAGATCAAGGTTGAGGTTTGGCCCCTTAAATTCGAACTGGCAACCCAAAATTTTGAAACGTTCTAATTTCCCCTCGAAGGCCAGCAGTTACAATCACCATACCCCAGGCTGAGATGCTTTGGTCCACACCATTGGAGAGATCCACACTGACACAAGGGCTGCTCCGAGTCCTAGTAGTGTGAAGAAGGTTTTCCTCTGGCCACGTTGCTGAGATTCTATCAAAGAAGTAACTATTGGTTGCACTAGAAATCGTTCCATGAAGTGGACTATTCGAGCAGCCAGATGCAGTTTGAGAACCACCATGAATCTCCTCAACAGGGGTCGGAGGATGATTGGCTGTGGAGACCTCATCGAGGCCAAGCCCGTTTTGTTCCTTGCAATAAGTATCTTCTAATCCCCAAAAGTCACTGGTACCAGGCCAAGGTATAGCCACAGACACATCTTGGCAGTGGAAAAGTTCATAGGAGCGCGTAACAGTGACACATTTGCTTCTACTAGGTCGGGAATCAGCATCATGTTTCCACACATACACATAGGAATCCTCACTGGCAGAAACAACATATCTTCCATTTGCTGCAAGGGAGGCTGATATTTGACTGTTTTGGTTGCGAAATCCTGTCATGGAAGGCACCAACTTATGCTGTGAAAATTGCTGGAGTCTGAACAGGCATATGTGCCAATATAGTAGAAGATCAGTGCATCAATATACAAAAACATTACTCATGGGTATCCAGAAAACACAGAGATTCCCAAACAAATTACTTTTAATGGGCCTGTAATGCTGCTCAAGTATTTTGAGCAAACGTTTCATACACTACTCTGTTTACTGATCAATCGCAGAGAATGATTTCTAATTAGGATGTATCACACCTTGGAACATCTGATGTTGGTACAACCAGTAACTCAAAAATGCAAAAACTTGCACCTGAGCTTTAGATCTAAACAACGTATTCTAGCACAAATGGTCCTACCAAAAATGGTGTAGGATACACCAGAAGATGAGCTTGAATAACAAGAATGTGAACCCACAACCATCACGATCCATGTAAATTTGGCCAATCCACTCACAAGACTCCATTATAATCAACATTAAGATATCGTGTAATTCATGCATTTTCCCCTCATTATCAGGGGTGTTCACAATGCACTCTTAGATATCGTTGCAGACTCATTAGATGCCGAAGCACCTAATAAAAAGGTCAGATTTATCTTTCATCTCATATTCTCCTTGTTGTTTCCAACTTCTATGCTAGCACTACAAACCCCTATCATTTTCAGAGGACACCAGCTTATTTCAAACCCTAGGTGAAAATTCATGTGCTTGTCAACACCATTCTTATATAAAGACATGCTCATCCCATGTAGCTTGTTAAATAAAACACTTAAAATAGTACACGTGATCACCTTCTTGTTTTCAAGAATAATTTAAATTTCTGAATCGGCCATCCAAAACTCCTACCAAAAGGAAGGGTTATGGTATCTGACAATATTCCATCTAGCTCTGCAGATGAGCACCAATCTAGCCTGTTGGTGTTCGCTAGATTTTGATGGCTCTACAAATATTGATAGGCAGAATTCAACCCCTGAACTGACCCGATCAATTCTCAAAGACCAAACTGAGTTGAACCAATGGTGATGGGTGAGTTTGGTTGTTTGGGCTGTGTTTTTAAGTATGATTTAACCCGCTTGAGCCCGTCACAAGTTGCCCATTTAGGCATTAATTTAGACCTATTCAACTTGTTTCAAATTTTTTGACCTTTTTCTATTATTCCTATTTGCATTTTCAGGATGTCCTAAACCCAAAAGTTGTTAGGATTTTGAATTTTCTATCACCAAACTCAGATGAATGCAACCATGATTTGTTAGGAGGGTTGAGGTCATCACAATTGGGTTACAATTTTCTATCACCAGACTCCAAATCAAATGAGCCCCCAACCAGAAACTGAACAATGCTCGTAAGAAACCAACAAATTGATCTAGATACCACAACCTCATTTTCCACTACTTAAAATGGGAAGAAGCATCATTT
This sequence comes from Pterocarya stenoptera, assembly GCA_003123785.1. NCBI lineage: Eukaryota > Viridiplantae > Streptophyta > Magnoliopsida > Fagales > Juglandaceae > Pterocarya > Pterocarya stenoptera. The sequence continues at coordinate 164,413 of QEOT01005416.1, forward strand.
GAGCTAGAGCTTGATAGCTAATTTACTTGTAGTTGTCACCATCGAGAAGTAAATTGACCTGTTACACACATATGTTTCAAGTGCGTGTAACCCAAAAAAAAAAAAAAAAA
>QEOT01005416.1:164832-191405 GCA_003123785.1 Pterocarya stenoptera
AAAAAAAAAAAAAAAAAAGGTACTTACCAGTAGCAAACATATCCTGCTTTACAGCATCAATGAGGCATAAAATCTAATTTTACAGTTAACTTCACGAATAGGGAAATAATGAATATGAGACGCATGGAAATGGATGACAACACAAGATAGGATTACCCCTAACTCAGTGCCCAATCAACCCAATTATCAATCTTGATTATCAAGGTCAATGTAATAAGGAACTCGTGAACATCTAAGAAGGATCTATAAAAGGCTTTTTGAAGCAAGGGAAAAATCTCACTTAACATAGGTCAGATAGTGCAAGGCTCTATGCTTTGCTCCTTTGACTGACTTTTCACATCAGATCTCAGGTTTATCTATTGCACTCCCTAAATAGGGTGTTTTCACCTTTCCCACGCAGTAGTTGCTCATTAAGGAACACTTATACTTAGAGGGTAGGCACCCCTTTCTCGCTGTAGAAACAATCTCAAAATTTTCAACTGGCAAAAATTTCAGTACAGATACCTTCCAACATAACGTGATTTCTTTTGGACACGACTACACTCCTCAAAAATAGTGCTAATTTACTGCATCGTTAGTGTACAGGCATAGGGCACTGGAATAAAATAGACTGAAAAAACTATACAATTATATAAGCAGGACTCAATATCAGTCAATAATATCCAAGGAGACCAGAGTGAAGTAAGTGCGTGCATATTGCAATTAAACAGGCTATCAAAAAAGTCTTAACAGGTTATTGTGGTCCACTGTAGTATTTATGGAAGAGGATAACATTGAATTGTTGTTGTCCAAAGTATTGGCCCAGGGTCCTTCATAGCGATCATATTTTTTAATATTACGTAAATCAGAATTCAGAACATACCATTAAAAACTTCAAGAAATAAAGAGTGCATTGTATTAATCAACCAAAACGGGTTTATGTATCAAGCATTTTCATGTGGCTAGAGAAGAAATGACGAAGGACCATTTGATATATTTTATTCTTACCTTTAAACTTGTGCACCAGATCAACACCATCCACAACCCGAATTCGTGAATCTGTAGATGTGATGAGAACTTCTGATGAACTTCCTGGAGCAAACTGTTCATTTAAACTGATCAGCAACTGAAAGGATTACACAAATTTGTGGTGCAAAGTGGGTATGAAAACAAGCTCTGCAAGGGGAAAACTGAACTGAACAAAGAGCAATTAAAAAGGAAAAGAAATCACTTCTGCTCTTCATATGAGAATGTATGATATATAAAAAGGACAGATACAGAACCACCAAATTACCTGGAAACCAGTGATTTTCCTGTGATTAGATTTCTTCTTCTTGTTCTGCAGATTGATTTGATGTTTGTGTTGTAACTTATTATCTGAAAGCACGAACAGACGGAATTATTATTAGTTATGTGCAAAGCACTTGACAGAACTAGGCAAGCACACCCGCAACAACACAATAACACTGCACATGGAGAGAGGGAGTTGTATGAGATCGTACCAGATGTATTGTATAAACAGCAACTCCCCTTGTATGAACCAACCAGTGCGCCCTTCAGAAATCAACAAAGTTCCTTGAGCTAATTGAACAACCTTATTTTACACAAATTGAACTTGCCTTTTAATACAAGGACAGGGCATATTAGCTATGACCAACCTGACCATCCGGTGTATAGCAAGCAGCAGTGACCATTTCATGCACATCATTCCAATCAACAACCTGACGATCAGGAATGCTCCATATCCGAACCTTAGCATCTAGGGATCCACTGATGAAGTAATTATCATCAACAGGATTAAACTGGATGCAAGTTACTGTGTCAAGACATGTCCAAGACATAATTTAATTAGCAGTACACAAAATAGTTCACTGAGAAACAAAAAGAAAAAAAAAAAAAAAAACTTATTTCTTGTAATGAAAAACTCTCAATAATAAATCACAAAGCCATATCTCTAAGTTCTAACTAAACCATTATCATTTTTTTTAGAGTGAAATACTATTTTCACTTAAAATAAAAAGGGTGAAATATTATTTTCTTCGTGAACCCAAAAGTTAGATAGTTTCATGCGTCAATAAATGATTAGGTATTTACTTTGTAAAGGAGCATCCACATCAATGGCCTATAACTCAACAGGTACTAAAGAGAGGCTGAACAAGGGAAAGGAAAGACAGGCAGGCCACGTCAACTTACCATAATCACTGTGTGAAAAAATTTTCAAACAAGACTTGCTAGACAAGTGCCACAGCCGCACTGTTTTGTCCATTGAAGATGAGAGCAAGTGCTGAAAGAAAAGGGCACATATTTGTAAGTCTATCTTCGCTCAGAATTTGACAAAATGTTCAATTACTTAACGTAGAAGAGTTATTCATCCTATGCATAATTATTCAATAAATATCCACTGAGGCTTCTGCTGAAGGTTGCATGAACATTAGCAATCATTAATTCTCCACATTAAACATTTAGTCTCACTAAAAACAGGTTTCGTGGAACCAGGACACTACACACTCGCTGCCTAGGAATATCCATGTTAATAGGACATTACATGGTGTTGGGTATAGGCTAGCAGACACTTCAAAAGGGTGGTCATTGGAAAACAGGAAAATATCATACTTCAAAGTCTACTTGCACCCAACAGCAATTCACAAGTCCATAATATCGGCCAAACGAACCTTCAATCCCACAATTAAATATAACCTATAACAGAAACAAAGTGCATAGAGTAAAACTTCCAAAGTAATTTTAAGAAAATATCTATAATCCCAACAATTACATCCTATTTAGCCCAATGGCCCATTGCTCCCACTAGAATACAAATCTCTCAAAACTATCTTATAAAAATAATTAATCACTATAGTAACTTCTGCTTATGAAGTGTCTCTAGATAATCATGCTTAGGTGTCACTCTTGTACACATCCCGCGTACTTGGTCTATACCCTATTATCATCAATAAAATCCTTGTTGACTGATAAAAAAAAAAAGACACTTCTGCTTATGAAGTGAGAATATTGGACATTTTTTAACCATTGTCTTGAGACAGAGGGCCGATTTTGCATATGTACTTCTCTTATAACTTTCATCAATCCTAACGGTAAAATAGTTCCTAAATTACTTAACAGTCAACAAACCTTCACCTGTTAAATAAAAGTATAGTTCACCTAGAATAGCACTACTTTCCAAGAGTTAAAATCAGTCGCATGACTTCAAAAGTGGATCACAATATTAATTATTTCGGTAACTTTCTTGTCAGAAGAATCAGTCGAACTCCAGAGCTACAATTTGTTACAAAAGACTTGGACCTACATATGTAAATAAACGATAGAGCACAACAAAAAGGACGCATAGGAGCACGTAAAAAATAGCAACTAACCTGAGACTTGGACCACGAAAGGTCAAGCACGTCATCAAGATGTCCACGAAATGTACAAATGGGTTTTTCTGAAAGTGAAAACACGATCTCTGGCACCACAACATAATCCAAGCTCAATGATTTCCGGCTTATTGACGACCTCCCCCTTCTCTTTTTTTCTGGATGATTGTCCATACCTGGAGATAACGAAGTTGGTTCCGGCGACCCATTGGCAACAAAGAACAAGTTTAAATTCCCATCATCCGGTTTCTCCTGCAAAAGATCCCCCTTCCTCTCCGATTCCACAACCTGCCAAACATGTATAACACAATCCTCACCAGCACTGGCGAGATACTTCCCGTCCAAACTAAACTTAATGCTCCATATAGACCCATTATGAGCCTGTATCTCCTGGCTCTTGTAGAGTGCCGCGAGCTCTTTATACGACTTCCCATACTGCCTAACCTTTACTCTTTCCGGCCCATGAAACGAGACATCCTGGCTATCATCTGTAGCAGAGCTAGACCTCCGCCCACCCTTCTCCGATGAGGTATCCCTCTCATCACTGCTCCGTCTCTCCTTATGACCCGTCACCGAGCTCGCCACATTCCTTATACTCTTCAACCAACTTCCTTTCTTCTTCGTTTTTGCCCCGCTCCCACCAACCCCATTTGCATTCGAATCCAAGCTATCCTTATTCCCATCCTCGACATTCTGCCTCCGCATTAATTCTTGAACAATCGGCGAATGCCCAACGCTCATCTCAAACTCCTCCATAGTCAACTGCCGCCCTGTCCCTACTTCTTTGAGCTTGTTCCACATCCCATCTTCCCGAATCTCATTCACCACAAACTCCTTCCCGTTATCAAGATTCTTAATTAAGCACACTTTATCACTTTCCCTCCCAACGCCATCACAATCCAAACCCTCCTCCTCGACCTCCCCACTACCACCACCTACATTGCTATTAAAATTGACGTCTAGACCCCCGGTGGAACCGCCACAGAGCGCTTCAACCTTTTTAGAATTACTCTTTCCAACTGTCAGCTTAATTGGCGAAGCAGCGAGACTAGCAACCGGAGATTTGGATTCTCCGGTACTATTGTCGCTCCGGAACTTAACAAGAACAACGTGGTTGCAGTCGTAATTATCATCATTATTATTTACAAGAGAACCAGAAGAAGGAGAAGAACAAGGAATTGAAATAACTGGAGGAGCAGGAGAGCAAACTGAGGAGGATGTGGTTATAGCATCACGTTGACGGTCATTCCCATCTGATTTTGAACGAAACATGGTGGAAGCACCGGAGTGATTGGACAAGCGGTCGGACGACACTGATCGGCCAATGTCTCCACCGAATCCGAAATCTTGGGTGGGTTTGGCGCGGGACAAGGAGGGGTCGTTGCTGAGGCCCATTTGGCGGAGGAGACACGAGCGGCGTTCGGAGACGGAGGAGGGTTCGGAGATCCAGACATCGTACTTGTTGGACGCGCCCATTGGAAATTTCGGTACCGACTCATGATTAGGCGAGGCCGAAGAAGAAACGGCGTCGTTCTCCTCCGTGTCGGAGTTGGAGTTGGAGCATGAGCAGGATGACGAGACGGTGCGGTCAAGGGACTCGTAGAAGCACTCGTTGTCGTCGTCGCTGCGGTTATCGTTCTTGTATTCTTCTTCGTCGTCGTGGATTTTGCTCATCGTTTGATACTAATATACCTCGCGGGCATTTCCCATTTCAATGGAGAAATGCCCGGGTGATCGAGTGGATCAGAATGGCCGACTCTGTCTCAATCTCCGTGAGTCCCACTCTGTCTGCCCGTGAAACGGCGGCGTGTTTATTCGATCTGAGTAGTTTTTGGGGAATTAGGAGGGATCGGACAAGAAGAGATATGGGTTTTGGGGTTGGAACTCAGATCCAATGAGAGAGACGATTGGTTGGGGAACGAAGTCCTATGCTGTGGGGAGTTGGGGTTTGGGCAAAATTGTTTGTGTACGCACAGAGAGAGAATGGGGGAGGGAGGGAGACAGAGAGACTTCTTTTCTCGTTTCTTTCTGATGAGCAAATGAAGTGAGGGGGAGATGTAAATAAAAATATTATTTACCATCTTCAAGTAGCCGTGATTTTATTAATTCTAATACTATATCAAAATTATGGGTGGATAATGATGAAAACCATAATCAAGTTTAATTATAATACATTTAATAATTAATGACGTGTGATTTAAAAACAAAAAAACTCTTTACTCAAATGTATGCATCTTAAAATAGATTATAATTTAAAGTGAAATGATATATGTAATTATAAAGTGTGTAAGTGTAACGCACTTCTTTTTTTAAAAATGATAAAATATGATATTTGCATAAATAAAAAAAATTAAACACTTACCTAATCTATAAATATATCTAACATTATTCATATTTAAAAGAGTTCGAATTGAAGTTTGAATTGATTGGAGAAATGGTAACAATGGGGTTGGGACAAAAGAGTTAAATTGGGAATAATAAGTTATTGTTTGAATAGTGCGATGAAACGAGATGAAAGTTAAGAATTGAATAAAATATTATTATTAATATTATTATTGTTTTGAGACTTGAAAATTTTGAATTATTTTATTATATTTTATGTAAAAATTTAAAAAAATTATAATAATAAAAAAATATATGAGATGGAATAATTTCATTATTCCTAAATCGATAAGTGGGAGTGGCAACGTATTCACTTTTACACTTTTTTTAGTCGAAGAACATGCTCTCTCTTTTTTTTTTATTTTTTTTTTATTTTTTTGGGTTTTGCAATAACTTCAACCTACCCATTGGGCCACTACAATTGTGGTTGATATTATCTTCCATTTGAGACATTTTCCATTTTATGTGAAGGGTATTAATTAGGATAGGCATTAGCTAGGTTCAAAACATACATAACATTGATTAACTTATTATCACCCCATAAATGAAAATTCTATACATAATATTATAATATCAATTTCATCATATTAAGTAAGATGTGGCATATTTATTACTATTAAATCATTATTTATTGCATACTTATTTATCATCTAATGGTAATAAACGTACCACATATTAATTAGTATGATTAAAATATAACTAGAGTATAGTGTATAGTATTATTTTACCATAAAATAATTGGACACGATAGTCATGTTAGGGTGACCGGCCAGCCATCTGATATCATTATCAATAATAAAATTTCCTTTAGTTTCAATGATCTTAAATACTGTTACCATTTAAGTGCTCAGATTTTAAATACCACCATTCATGGGGGCACTATTCAAAACTAGTTTGTCTCTAAAATCTCAAATACCTTATGTCTTAGAACTAGTTTGGATAGTAAATTGAAATGAGATGAGATAAAATAAAAGTTAAATATTAAATAAAATATTATTAGAATATAAATTTTTAATATAATTTTTATTTTAAGATTTGAAATAGTTGAATTATTTATTATAATTTATTTAAAAACAAATTTAAAATATAATAATAAAATAAAATAAAATAAAATAAAATGAGATAATTTCACTTTAAAAAAATAGGCAGAGCTTTCCCAATAGAAACCCACGAACAAAAAGCAAAAAGAAAAAAGAGAAATGGATTGGATAAAGACCAGAGAGAAAAGAACAAATTTAAGGGTGGTTTAAGGATTGCCATGGACCTGAAATTTTATTATTTTAATCAAACAATAATCATAGACCACATAAAGAGAGATTGCGAGGAGCAGTTCATCGAGTTATGGTAGGGCCATCAAACGTAAAATAGGAAAAAAAAAAAAGGTGCCTAGGGAAATGACCGTGAAGTATTGGGCTTGAAAAAGGTCGGATTCTTTGGGCTACGCCTCTACCAGAAAAGTCCAGCCCCATTACTACGCTGTCCAGCCCATTACTACTGAAATTGAAGCTGTCAAACATCACTTTTTAGTTCTTACTGATTTGGGGACCATAAATTTTTCATTTAATAATAGAAAAATATTACTACCATAAAAGTATTATATAAAAATAAATTCATAAATTGATATAGTTTTATATAATATATTAAATTTATTTTATAATAAAAATAATTTAATAAATCCCATAAAATCACTTCAGTCTATAAATTTATTTTATAAAGAGCCGTGCTATGCATCAGCCCCTGTTCACGGGCTCATGCATAGCACACTTGATGTGTCTCTCATTTTTGTGTGTCTCTCTCATCAACTTTTTTTCATAATTGTTCATTTTAAATTCATGTGAGTGGTTTGAATGATGACACATAAGGTGTGTTGTGGCTACTCCTCAACAGTAGGCTGATGTAAAAAATTTTCCTTTTATAAAATATCTTTGATAGGTTAGTCCTTTATCGCTACAAGGACATTTGTGATTGACTATTTGTGACGAAAATGATTATTTATAACGAAAATATACACATTTTAATAGGAAATAACTGTTTACAAATAATTAGTTTTCTTACAATGTATTTACATTTTTTTTTTAGAGCGATAAGAGATTTTTAGATTTTTGTTTTGTTTGAAATTCTGCCTCATTTCAGGATGAAAATCGACTAATTCAATATCTCTATGGAAAAAAAAAAAAAAACAGGAAAAAAAAATGAAAGCAAGGTGACTTCCACATGCCCCACTATATAATATACCTTCAATTGCTTTTATTTATATGATTAATATGGCTGTAATTGACACTACATTCATAATTGAAAGGGAACCCTCCTGTCCATTTCCTGCCATATGCTTTTCATACCCTACATAATTGCAACCATTATTAATAAATTAGTACTAATCCATTATAAATAAATTAAAGTTTAAAACCACACAAGAATAAATTATATATATAAATATATATCCATCACACCCGAAGACACGCCACGTGGCTTGATTCCCAACCGCCTGTTTGAGCTCGAAAAAGGATTCCTTGCAGAAACAGAACAGAGGCAAAAGGAGAAGTTTGAAGCTGATTATATTGATACTAAAATTATATGCTAATTGCAAACAAAGTATGGTGGAGAGATCACTCTCTCTTTTTCTTTTTCTTTTTTTAAAGCAAGTGGCACTAATTAGATAAATCTTTAAGTCGCTTCTGAATAGGGGTATAACTGATATGGTTTTATATTTTTCAAAATCGATTACACATCGGTTACTCTCCTAAATCGATACTTCTGGTTTTATCAATTTTTGGTCCAGTCTAGTCTAATTTTTTGATTTTTTAAAATGTAAATTTGACATTAGTATAATATTAGACTATTAGTATAACTATATATTAGTATTAATTATAAACTATATATTAGTATAGCTATATAATACATGATGAATTACATTTTCATTTTTAAGATTAAACTTTTATTTTATAATAATATTATCTTATATATAATTATATTAATAGCATATGATCAAACAAATTACAAATGCTCATATTTAAGATTAAAATTTTATGTTATAATTCATAAATTATAATATGGAATTATTTCATATATGATATATAATTATATTAATATATAAAAAATATTTTGTCTAATTTTAATTTTGTAAAAAATTTATATATAAAATATTATTTTATATATATATTATCAACCGGTCCGAAAAATCTCAAAATGGATCCCAAATCAGACCAATTTTTTAGTTTAAATTTACACCCTTACTTCTGAAGCACCAAGTCTTGTTTCATAAACGGTAATGTGGCAACAGACAATTGGCTTGTAAAGGATCAACCTTGTTAATTTAATTACTGAATTATTAGCAGGTGATCAACATGTTCAAAATCTGATAAAAGTCACAGAACTGAAACTTCTTTTTTGGTGTGATGACAGTTCAGTGGAAGAACCAAGTGGACTCCTCCATTCTTTTAGTTGCTTTATTATTAAATTAATAAACAAGCATAACTGCATAGCAATCTTTACTTTTACACAAAGTATTCTTATGGATAAATATTTCAATCATAAAATAATTTTAAAAAATAAACTAATTTTAAATAAGAAAAATATATACATTAATTACTATTTATTCTTACTTTTCATGTATATAATTTTTTAATAGAATATTAGAGTGTTTTTTTAAATAAGGAGCCTCGGTTTCAGAACTGTTTCAGAAAGACCTTGTGCTGAAGTGGCTGAGGCTAGTCTTACGAATCTCAACAATGATTTGATGTGCCATATGTAGGACTTAAAGCTGAGAGGCTAGCTGGGGGCCCTCGGCTTAACCAAAATAAGGTACATTTTATGATTTTAACACAAGAGCTAGGAAAAGACTCAGAAGGCTAGACTAGGTTAGGCTAGGCTAGCACCAGAAATATCAAAAACACGATTCTTGCAATAATATCAAAGTCTCGGTCCATCACTGTAATTGAAAGCCAGGGGGAGCATATGATATGACAGGTATATACTGATAGGCCAGCTAGGAAATTAAGGGGGAATGCAATGTCAAGGCCGTAACATTTTCTAATAAGGTTTTCCATGTGCACTGTACTATTTCCATTAAATAAAAAGATAAACAAACAGAAGCAACAGAACTGAAACCTTTCGACAATAATAATCATGTCCTTGTTTGGCTGTCAATCATGCTAGCATCAATATTGTGTTGCTCAAACGATTGAATCGCGCCAGTATCGGAAGATGCAAGCAATAATTGAATCGGTTTATAAATATAAATATATATATTTTGTTAATATTTGGCAGTGGCTACTCCTTAGAGAAGATTATATTTGATCAATTGTAGAATATTTAGTAACGTCTGACGACAGAATAATGATTATTATATGGAGTAGTTTTAACAGATAATTTTAAAAAAATAATAATAAGGGATTCTTTTAAAATATAAAAAAATAAAAAATTTTAAATAATATTAATTAATAGTAAAATTTAAAATTATTTTATAAAATCCACAAGTTGGATTTAAATAATTATAAAATTCAAAATTATAAAGATTTTTCTAAAGATAAAAAAATATAAATTATTGTATGATAAATTAATACATAAATAAACAAAATTCCTATCAAATATTTGGTCAAAATCAAAATCATTTCCAAACTTGAAATCAAATATTTACTAACAAAATAAGAATGATCATAAATATATGATTTGAAGAAAAATAATTAATATTGCCCTTAGTCTAAAAAAGATATTAAGCTTTTACGTCCATATTTGTATAGATTCATCTTCTTAAAGTAGTACTTCAATGCAATCAATGTATAATTTGAACCTAGATACCCTATATTAATTTGAGTTTGCATAATTCTCAATGGGTTGAAGAGAATTCGTCTTCGAATTTTAAACTTTCTTGTCTCGATCTTTTGGATGTCCAATTAGACCAATATTTATCTCCTTTTGTTGTATCATCCTAATGATCATGAAAATTTTAAAATTGATTTAATCGGCTTGAAATAAAATAATATTAAACATCTTATACTCTAAATTTAAGTTTCTTTTCTACATCTCAAATCCAAAAAAATATATATTTTGTATAGTAGAAAAAAATATCATTAATTCCGAGAAAATCAACACAGTTAATTGTCTTATAAGTTATTTCACGATCTTTAAATTTCAAAACTTTGTCACCATTTTTTTTTTCAAATTATCTATGTTTTCAATAAAAATAGTTACCTCATCCACCAAATTATCTTTATCAGGATAGGTATCGTAAATTGATATAGAGTTTCATTCTATGGAAGAATGTCCATCTTCAAACTCTTTTTCCTCAGAGTAGTAAATCCACTTAACCTCTTGTAATAAATAAACAAAATATTCAGCTTGAAGAGTATTAGAAAATTTTGGTAAATCAACTCTAAAACCGAGATATCCATGATACTCCTCCTACCACCGTACTCCTAAAGCACACTTGTGATACGGGTTCTCAAAACTATAATTGGAATCGTGATATTCCATCTCATGATCACCAATATCATGCGCCGTTAGACGCCGAGTTAACTCTGCACTCTATCTATGCAAATCCTCAATCATCACATAATGAATGCTACAATCACGATGCGAGACTTACTCGTTCGGAACCTACCCACGACGATCACGATCACCAGCTATAGAAAATGATGAGATATAATCCCAGAAAAAATGCTTAAGCTCTGACGCCAACTGACACAGGACAAAATAGCGATTATTCTACAAATTAGTTTCAACAAATAATTCACATAAAATAAGATAATAGATTCTCCCAAAATATAGAGAAAACAATTATGAATAATTATGATTAATAGTAAAATTCAAAATTATTTTATGAAGCTTACATGTCAAACTTAAATAACTGTAAAATTCAAAATTATGAAGTTTTTTTTCAAAAATGAAAAAATCGAAATTATTGTATGAGAAATTAATACATAAATAAGCAAGAATTTTACAAAATATGTGGTCCAAATCAAAATCAGAATCATTTCAAAACTTGAAATCAAATATTTACTAACAAAACAAGAATGGTCCTAAATATATAATTTGAAGGAAATTAACTAATATTGTCTTTAGTCCAAAACAGATATTAAGCTTTTTCTTCTATATTTATATAGATTCATATTCTTAAGATAATATTTCAATATAATCAAGGTAGAATCTAGACCTAAATCCTTCGTATCAATTTGGTTTTCCATCATTTGCCCATGCAGATTTTATTTTTGGTACGAACCCCACCAGCTAGTAAAACCAGATTTTGTGATTTACGGCAATTTCTTTCTTACTCGAATCTGCATGTACAAAGGCAACTGAGTCCAAGTTCCTCTTTATCTGATTCTGATCTTCCCGATTTACACCACAAGAAACTGCATTGAAAATGCAGTACTCCTGAACCCTGGGCCTGTGATCAAATAAAAATGCATTGGAACACCGCAAGAATCGATTTTTTTTTTTTTTTTTTACACAGTGGTTTTGTTTAAAACATTCCTTAAAACACAATCAATGACCGGGTTTCAGGTCGACACCATGTCAAAAACGATTCTCCAGAACTCCATAATCGTACGGTATCCTAAAACTAATATTATTAGTATTGTTTTATCTGCAGTATTTGGCAGATGATTTAAGTGCATGCCTGGGTACTCGGAGCTGGGCTGGATCCTTTGTCATCCATGAATCAGATATATGCAGCTTTATATATGTGTTATCAATTGAGAGAGATGGTACGTACAAATATTTTTCAAACCAAAATAAAATCATCATCCGTCTTATTAAAATGGTATGAACATTGAACACTCGTGAACCATGGAGCTGAGAGGCAGATTGGCTTTGGGTTGGGAGCCGGTTCAGTTCCTTTCAATTTCCAAGTCGAGAGCCATTAATTAGTGCCCTGTGAATTGATATCATGTACGGAGTTTCTTCTTCTAAAAGCTGCTGCGAGGGTCACTGATATGGTCGTGTCATATGGTACTTCTGGTACTGAAATACGAGATTGCGACGTGACGAAGTCCAGCTTTTGTTCGATTTTCTAGGGAGCCGACCTATGAATTTCCTTCAAGAAATAGTTTGTTTAATTCTCTCCCAAAATTGTGATGCTAGACTATTGAAAATAGAATAAAGCTGGTTATAAATTTAAAAAAAATAAATTTTGTATAATTCTTTTTAAAAAAAAATACATCTTATTAAAAAATTATTTTCTAATATTTTTTGAAATAAATTCTACATTTTTTTTAAACCTTTATGAGTAGAATTTATCTATTTAAAATTTTTTCTAATAGTTTATCTTAAAAATATTTTGCTTTTAGTTTATTGGGAAGGGTGATCAGAATTCACGAGAGCCAAAACTCGGCCATAGAAATACACCATGCAGCTGTTAATTAACAAGCTCAGCCACACCAGTTTCTCGTCAAAATTAGTTGATTTCGACTCTTCTTTTCCTCAAGCAAAGGAGGTTAAAATTAAATTATTTTTATTTTTGGAACAAATACATTACAAGAAGGAAAATGGAGGAAGGGGGAGGGTATTGAGTATGAAATTTTTTTGAGAGAGGTCATTATTATTGATAGCAGTCATTTTGTATATAATATGTAATTTTATTCGTACCGTCTATTTTTAAAATTAAAATTATGAAAGAACAAATAAAAAAAAAATTACATAATAAATATAAAATATGTATTATTATAATGACTTTTTTTCTAATATTATTCATTGAGTATTGACGGGAATGCATTGATCACAGTTGATGGAAGCCGTCCCATCGAATGGATATTATTGTACGTAATAAAATTCGAACTTGAGTGAATCGAAAGGGTCGGCTTTGAAATGTTCTGAAGGTGTTGGTAATTACATCCCTACTGATTAGACGGATTCTTCAATATAACGAGGGTGCTTTTTATTTTGTTTTTCAAATTTCAAAAGTGACATCCATTGAGTCTTTTTACGATGATGTGACGTTTTTTTTTTAGCTGAAATTCCTTGACCATTGAGGTTACTTACGTTTGTTGGTCTTCAAAAGTGGCATCCGGCTCTATTTTAGACCCCGTTTATTTATCTAAAGTTATTATCTCATTTTAATTTATTTAAAATTTTATATAAAAATATAATATACAATTTAATTTTTTAAAATTTTAACATAAAAATAATATAAAAAATATATTCTATAAATATTTTATTTAATTATTATTCAAAATATCTCATCTCATCTCAACTGTATATTCAAACGAACCTTAGTGAAAGATAATCTTGATGAAGGGCTTGAAGAAGATTGCTGAATATTCGGCCATGTTGTAATAAACTGAAACTCTGGGCATATATACCTTAGGACCTTTCTGTTTTGCATGTTCACTTTTCTTTATGGTCCAACTTTAACACTTGGTTTTCGGTCTTGAAATGTTGGGCTGGTATAGTCCAGGCTGCAGCCTGGAGTGTGGGTGTGTTTTGGGCTCTATAGAGGCAACAGTTTGAGAAACATGGGCTTCTAAAATACTACTTTAGAATAGTTGTAGCCCGAGTTGGCAAACCAGCGTGGAAGATAATTACGAAATCTACCTGTTAATATAACTTTTTATTTTCTTTCCTTGTAGCTCTGATTTAACACCAATAAGAGATGAAAGTCGTTTGAACGAACACATGAAGGATTAGAACAGTCTCCATATGAAAACGTTATATAATTACCTAAAATATGCATTCGATGGATCTTTAACAATTCTATTTGCATTTATTTGAACACGAGCAATCAGCTTATAATTATATATATGACAGTCCAAAAAATACACATTGGAGGGCAGAAAGGGAGAAAAAAAACATCAATATCGACTTCGATTGCAAGCTATCGCCAACTATTTTGAACCCTAAAAACACAAAATGCAACCCAAACAGGCAATTGAGAAATCAAATCAATGCAGGGAGTCCAGACAGTTGCATCTATCTGCAAAGTACTGGCTACAAATTGATCAACTTAATGAAGTTCATTTGTAGGTTCCCATACCCACAGCAGGTTCTCTATTATATGGTTGGAAGCTTTCTCTGGCATTTGAATAGCAAACATAGTACAACTCAGAGACTATCGAAGTGAAGAAAACGAAAGCTGCCCCTGCTCCAAAAACTCCCTTTCTCAAGGTTGAGCAAGAGGGAGGATCTGCAGCAGCTATTGCATACTTGGTGTGGTAGGCATTCCTGACTGAGCCAGCCAGCAAGCAGATCTCAGCAATCAAGAAAAACAGCCTGAGAGAGATCATAGATAAAACAACCATATCAATGCAACGGTGGTTTTCAATTAAAGTTATTTCATCAAGTCTATTGGAGACCTACCAGCAGACCACGAAAAGTACAATTGCCCAGGCTCTTGACCCTCCGGGACTCAAAGGCTTTCCACAGCAGAAGCATCGGCTTGCCACCATTATAAGGACTTGACTAGCCATGAGAAACAATAATGCACCAACACCGAGGCCTGTTGAAATGTCCGAGTCATAGACACAGTACCTATAGTTTGCTTCACTATCCAGGGAAACCGTGGCCTGCCAAAGAAAAGTTTAGTTCCAAACCAATGGGAGAGGTACTTTCAGCATCTGTTTATTCATTTATATGACAGTGATTTCAATTGAATCTGTTCTATGGTTAATTATTTGAATCAGCATTAATTTGAAAAATCACAAGAAAAACCAAATGTCGACTTTCAAGACATTTGCCGTATTCTGGGAAATTATAATTATTAAACCACAAACCGCCAACCACTATGAAACAAGACACCCACAAGTTATTATTTTTGACCTGTTTCTTTTGTTGTACTATCTCCCAAACATGTTTCTTTAATTAATAAAACCCGAAACCCCAATCTCAATCTTATCTCCTACCCCGTGTTTTGTGTGGGTGCATATGTATTACAGCACCAATATCCCTTAATTTTAGCAATCCCACCAATTTAGTCATTTGACAGTTACAAAATTTCTGTATAGCTAATTTGCCTCCCTTTCCATGTATAAATCTTATCTTCCACCCCGTGTTTTGTATGGGTGCATGTGCGGGATAGAAAAAGAAAGACAGATAATTATATTAAAAGTTCAGGCAAAAATATAATTTAGAGTACAAGATCTGGCATTTTCATCAAGAACATATGCAAGAAGATTACCCTACGGACGAATGGTTGTTGAAACCTTATGGCGAAAATAAGAAAACAAATAATTAGCAAAACACATGGAAAATTTCATTGCGCAATTAACCCTATTCTCGTAACTGTTGTGTGCCAAACCGAGAAGAAAATGCAAACCATTTGGAAACAAAGTAAACCGAGAAGAAAATATTCACTGAGATCAACACATCCATAAACGAACTGAGTGCCTCGAAAATTTGCAGCGAAAATATTTTAATGGACTAGCAAGCAAAGTAGCAAAGAAAGAATTGAGCTGTAGAAAACAGATACGAGAGGAATGAGTACTCACAGTGCTTCTCCTCTGCTCAGCAGCAATAGCCAAACCGAAAGCGATGATATCAAAGATGAAGACTGTAATCAAAATCAACTTGGAAGCCATGAATGAAGCTTCAAGAATCAAAACCCAACTAGATCTACCTTTTCTCTCTGCCCTTCTCTTACTCTATCTAGTTCATCTCTCCAGCTCTAAATATACGAAAACCCCCGGCAAACGAACGACACAAACGATTTACCAAAGAGGCAAAGGGACAACAACATCACGCCAAATGATTGAAAATACATCTTTCACCTGCAACTTCTAAATTCCGAAAATGCCCCCCAAAAAGAATAACTGTTTCTGTTGGTGGCACCGCCAAATTCACTGTTGCCTTGCTTACAACAATATATATATATTATCTAATATTTATTATCGTTATAGTTTCATAAAAAAGTAAAATCGTCTCATAATTCTCAATTAATTGGCGGTAGGTATTGGTTGTAGATGTTTTAATAATGTGTATTTAATTTGGGTAGTTGAACAGTAGGGGCAATTGAGGTATTTTGACATTCCCAGGGCCAGGAGGTATTACCGCATTTGTACGCAACTGACGGTGTCGGTGCGGGGGAGATGGGTAGAGAGTGGGGCCCTCGATGATGCTTCTTCTACTTCTTCTTATGACGTAAGATGGATGGGCTTTGTTTATTCCTTTTCTTACTTTCTAAAATTGACCCGACCCAAAAAGATCCAACGGCTGGTGTCTGGGCTACCTTTGGATCCGTGAGATTTACGAAAGAGTTGGAAGGTGAAAAATCGAACCCATAGAGCTTTCATTGCAGGTACCCTTTCGCTGTCATTTGGGCCTTTGCTTGGGCCTTTCTCATCCGCTCTTCTGTACAGTTGCTTGAAGTGCACGTGATCCATTTAGTATTTTTTTTTTACCTTTAATTATAATTTAGACAGAATTAAAAATGTCTCGATCCTTACCTGTCCAATTAATATCACTATTCTATAATTCTATGCTCTAAGCAATTTATGTAACTAAGAAAAATAAGATGCATGATACATATTTCGCGCCATATTTAACGTTGAAATTCATGTTAGAGTTTTATCTTTTATTAAAACTCTAAAGTTTAAACTTTAAAGTGGTAATCTCGTAGAGATATATCAATACATAATATGAGTTTCTTAATAGAGAATTTATTTTACCTAAAAAAAAATTTGATAAAAGTAGATTCACAAAATGATGTAGTTTGATACTATATATCGGATTGTAAAGTAAATTTTATTATAAAGTAGATCTAAGGGATCATATGAAATTATGTCAGTTATAAATTTATTTTATAAATTCTATTTGTAACTGTTCTAACACTTTTTTTCAAAATATTATGTTCCTATAACCACAGAGAATATTATTCTTTTACCAATATTCTTGCATGATCATTAACCTTCTGATTATACACAAAAGATTTTTACGTAATTTACACATGCAAATATTCAAATAATTGATATTTTTATTTAGGAAAATATTAGTCCGTCCTCTCATTTTAACCTCTTGTATATTTAATTTTTTTTAACTTAACAATTAAGAAAATAATTTTTAGTATATTGGTATATTTTTTTATTTTTAAAAAATATTTAAATATGTTGAAAAAATATGAAAATTTTTTTTTAAAAAAAAAAAAAACACACATTTTGCCTAGCGGTCAAATTGCCGAGTAGCCCGACTCTTTTACCTATTATGCATGATCAAGAAGTGTTGAAACGTAAGATCAATATCATGAACCTAACATGGAAACAAGTGATCATATGCATAATGCATAATTCCTTTCGTGATTACTATGCATATGATATATACACAATGCATCACCCCCTATCCCTCCCCTTTTCTGCTCCTTTTGGGGGCGATCAATTAAAGAGAAAAGAAAACCAAGACATCATCAATCATGTGGTCTCCACTACTTCGTGCCGAGCTTCTGTGGACCAAAGCGTCAAGGTGGAAGAAAGCCTCAAGAGTGGTAAAAGAAAAAAAATACTCGATCCCTTCTTGTTTTGCATGTTTCTAGGCTTCTAGCTAGCTCCCTTTTTACCATTCGATCGATGGGCAAAGCATATAATACCACTTTTTGCATTCCAAAGATGAAACCTTTTGTTTAATTTTGAGTTCAAATTATCAAAACTATCAATTTTGATCATTTACACACGATCGATGAAAAATAAAAAAGAAATGATATTTGTAGTTTTAGGATCATGCGTTTTTTAAAACATAAAAATGATACTCTTATCGGCACAGTATACCGACACTTTGTAACGATCAATTTCTTTTTTTTTTTTTGGTCTAAAGCATTTGTGTATATTTATTTTTTAGTGTTTATTTAAAAAAAATACTCAAAACAAATTATTTTTAAAAAAATTAACACTATCGATAAGTACGTATACAAAGTATCAGCATACCGTATCGGTGGATGTAACACCGTCCTTAAAAAAATAAATAAATCTGAGATTTACATGAAAAATTATTTTTTTCATAATAAATTTTATTTTTTTAAAATAACATATGTAAAATTTGTATACACTAAAATTAAATATAACAGTACTACTCAAGATAAAATATGCTAGTCAAATTATGATTGATAGTAAAAAATTGTGAAAAAGTGGAGCAAGTCAACAGTTTTGAGAGTTTGTCATTATTAGAGAATGCAAAGTACGCTTTCCTCTTACTTCAGAATTTGCCGTGAGTGAAATTCCAGTAAGCATATTATAAAGCTGGCCCGGCTTCGTCTAACTACCCTAAGGAACAGGAAATGTTCAATTGTGAGACAGTCGCGTGCGGATATTGCTGAACTCCTCCGGAAAGGTCGGCTCGACCAAGCCTTAGCCAGGGTGGGTATATATTAATTTCTCCATTTCTTATAACTAATAATTTAAATTGAGAAATGCCATTTTTCTTTTTAAATATACAAGGGGAGGGGTTTCCAACCAGATTTTTCATTTGAAAAATAGGGTCATATGCTATTAAACTATAAGGCTCTTGACTAATAAATGCTATTTATCATTTCTTATCACACACTAACATATGATTTTACATTTTTTATATTCTATTTAAACAAATATATTTATACTAGAGGGCCTATTTTAGTTGAGGGTCTATTCTAAATTAAGAGTCTAATATGAAGGGAGCCTAGTATAAAAGGTTCCTGATTAACCGAAAAAAATTAGAGAGTCCAAGACCCAAGAAAGTCAAACACACCACGCACCACCTTTCACGGAAAAATAGAGATTTCATGTAGATATGTAATCAGTTTGATTACAGGATAATGATCCACACTGATAAACTTTGCACTAGATAAGCATCACATCGAAGTTTATATATACTAGGCAAATTAAGCCAAAACTTCTTATCATCACGCAGGTGAACGATTGCAAACTGAAAGTGAGACAAGTCTTGTACAGTGGCGCCGTCTGTGGGATCCATTTCTCTTTATGTGGTTCTCACATGCCAACTGTGACCCGTTCTTTAGTAAGCTAAACGATAGATGCATCTGTGGAGGCACGACTAGCAGTAACTGAAGAAAGACTGAAGCATGCGTTGGAGGCCATGGAGATTCTGAAGAAGGAGAACAACAACTTGCAGCGAAAGAATGCCGAATATAGCAATACCACCATACTCGCTCACAATGAGCAAAGTGAGAGGGATGAACCATGCAAATATGGAGTCGAACCTAGGACGAACAGAGAAGAAGAAAATGCATGACGAGTTAAAAGAATTAACAGAAAAATATGAGAAGATGGCGAAGAGGATAGGAGGATCTTCCTTAGTGGAATGTTTGCTAAACCAAACAGATCTATCGTATAACGAACGAATTATGACCATGCTTCTCCCGCTAAAGTTCAACATAACCCTCGATAGAGGGGAATCGATCTCTTTTTTGAATTCTAAACTGTTTGTGATACTTACTGACTTAAGCATTGAAGTTTTCCTTGGCGAACCAGGCCAAAACTTCTTATCATCAAGCAGGTGAATGGTTGTAGACTGGAAGTGAGACACGTCTCGTACATATACATCAATATTTGTGAAAAAATTATACTTATCATCTCTACACACTACACATTTCTTTTTTTTTTCTCTCTCTCTTACCAAATGCATGGTGTATGGATGATGAGTAAATGAATTCAATTAGTTTAAGAAGAAGATAACAAAAAAATAAAAAATAAAAATAAATAAATATAAGAAAATGCTACATCCCCCGCTAGGGCTCCTGCTGGGAGTTTTGTAGCACATATTGTATATGTTTTTAAAAATTTTTTAATATAATTTTTTTAACAATTTTTAATATTTTTTTAAAAAAATCACAATATTATTTAAAAACACTTTCTTAATCATGCAGTAAGAAAAAAAAAATTATAAAAAATATTTTTTATTTTACTTAATGATTAAGAAAATGATTTTTTTTTTTTACTTTCTAATTAAGAAAGTATTTTTTAATAATATTATAAATTTTTCTTATTTTTTAAATATTTAAAATTGTTAAAAAAAATTATATGAAAAAAAAAACTTAAAAACACATACAAAAATATGCTACAACACCCCAGCGGGAGCCTCAACGGGAGATGTAGCATCACTCCTAAAAATAAGTGTGAGTGTGATGTATGAGGATGATAAATATCAAAACTCATTTTTCATTTAAATAATCTGGTTCTGGTCTTACAATTTATATGGGTTAAAATTTTGTAATTTTTTTTAAAAAACAGAAGACTTGGCTTTACCAAAGATTGTATTACTTGTATTTTCAAAACTATAATCCGAAGTGATTTTGTTTTTCCTTTCTGATCATTATATATAGACTGGAAAACTCTACAAGGATCAGAATCGATTGGCTGCATTTGATGAAATTAACGATTACTGTGAATGCATCATCTCCAATTTCGCCCAGATTTGCAAACAAAGGTACATATCTAATTCTTTTAATTACAGGAGGATTTTCCTTCATTCAGGTTCGTCAATAGGCTGATATTCATGATATTATCATCTAATTCATCAATGCAGCGACGTACATTCCTTGCCTATTGATGTTCGCCAAGCCTTGGCGAATTTGATATTTGCAGCCTCCAGATGTGATGAACTGCCAGTACTACATTCTTTGCTTTGCTTTTTTCAGAGAGCGTTATGGTCGTGAATTGGAAATAGCCAATGTTGAATTACACCATGAAAATATGGTGAGTTCTCAGATAAAGGAGAACCTATGCAGAAATTTGGTGCCAGACGATGAGAAACTCAAATTGATAAGCGAAATAGCTAAAGAACACTCTCCTTTTCTGGGGTTCTGGGATTTTCAACAAAGCTCCAATATGCAATGCCGTAAGGTAGGTTGGCAGTAGTAAACATGAACGAGTTTTCCTCTCTCTATCGTATCTTTTACACTTAAAAAGTCTTTTTGATGCCCTTTATTCCAGAAAAATAGCCTCTCTCACACAGAGTGCAAGCCTGCTCAAAAAGCTGAAGTTTGGATTTGGACATATTTGAAATGTATAGCGACAATGACTCGGGCAATAATAATGGTACTTCAGGTAGTTCTAACCGGGTGAAGATAGACGTACATGTACCTAAAGTGGAATATAAAGAGGCGTTATCTGCTAGTTCTAACCCCTAGGATGAGTATTGTATATCTTGATGATGACTTGGACGAGAAGTCAGTGAACCAAGAACACTGCAGCATGCCTCAGATTGATATTGCTCGCACTAGTTTGGACTCATGGGGTGGAAATGCAGGCTCAGTGACTGATCCGAGAACTGGTCTAGCCAACAAATGTTCCAGCGAAAAAACTGCATCACCCAACGTTCAGTCCTGGCCTTGCTTCGAGCGAGATAACGTGGGAAAGAATGGTGGGAAGATGGTCAAAGATCGCCATCCATTTCGCAGCCCAAATGATGAACTGCGGAAGAGCAGACAATATTGCGTGAGTCATGTCCACCCAAATCTTCCAAACTATGAAGATGTGGTGGCTAATGGCTATACTTGCAGATATCAATGCAGGGTATATGGGAGATAATAATCAAATCAATTCAGATATTATCCTGATTTGATTTCTTAGATATTTTAGTTTTTTTAAATTGTGTCCCTTGTGATGGATGTCATTTCTTTTTTTATGCCTTTCTGCTCTAACTTTTAGGCAGTGTTTACACCCTCGGCGATGTTCTAGGAGGGAAGCCTTTGATGGGCTATGTCAGAAGGTTCGAAAGATGATGGTAAGCAAGGTAGAAGGCCATTTCTCCAGCATATCGCTTGTCATATATGGAACATCTCAATGATTATAACGTTTCCACCCTTTTAATCATAAAAGTCCAGTGTGTTCGTCATGTAAAAGTTTGAATCCATCCCAACCTGATACATATCCAGATTGACAAACCTTTGGAATAAGTATATTGAATGGAAATAAGAGAGATTGACAAAACCTTTGGAATAAATATATTGAATGGAAATAAGAGAGATTCTCCCAGCAAAGAAGTAGCCCCAGAACGCCAACCATGAATTGTTGCTGGCCTTTATAGTACATAAAACATATTTTTTTAAATTGGAATACATAATTAAAAAAATACACTCCCAAATGTATATCCAAGCATATTCAAAAGGTATACATATGAGATCACCAGTTTAAAACTTTGAACTCCTCAAATTCAGATACCTAACAACATTCAAAATCCCCACATGGCAGCAAAACCCAAAGCCTTATTATCACGATTCACGAGAGCTCTCAATATTCTTCCAATCAATAGCTGTATGGCACATATTAGCAACATGATCAAACAATTATTGCAAGTTACCTCTTTCTTTCTCATGAATAAACAATAATCTAATCAAAGGTATCATGGATTGGTGTGAACAAATACGCTGCTGGCACAGAGATCAACCAACCACCTCAGGATCAATTCATGAGTGACTTTCAGCTTTTTTCCTTCCAAACAAAAGAAGCCTTCTAAACCCTTTGTTAGGTTTAGTTGAGTTCTCATCACTGTCCCATTTCTTCCTGGAATGGACTGTCCCTGACACAGTGCCATCATTTGAGGGTGGAGTCGAAATTTCTATCTCAGAAATTCCAGGCGAGAGTGGAACATTTTCATTTGTTGCTTCATATGCTTCAAGATTCTCAGCAGAAGCAATTGAACCTTTGTTAAGTGACACTGGCATAGGCTGTATAGCAATATCAGGAATATGGTTGCAGGGACCTTCAGAAAGTGTTTTTTCTTCAATATGAACAGAAGATGCTTTAGATAACCCATCAACATTACTTTCTAGCTGATCCAACTGCGGAATATGATCTGTAGGCACAGACGAGGGCACATTGAGTGAATTTCCACTGTAAATTCCATCACCCAAGCTATCCAAATGTGAAATCGAATTTTCACCATTCTTCTCAGTTGAAGATGTACCGTGCAGCACCTTAACGTCTTTCAGATCAAGGGCATCATTAGCTGGAGTTATCCGTGCAGCTGATGACTTCACTGGCAATTCTGCAGTGGAATTCATGCACTCCTTTGCTTGGACATCAGAGTCTGAAGAAAGTGCCTGATTTGAATTCTTTGGGACCTCCATCTCCTCTGAAGGTTTGACTTTGTTTGGACTTGCTTTCTTATTCTCTGCACCAGCAGTCTTCTTTGGGAAGGTGTTGGCACCTGCACCAGTTGGCTTCAAGGTTGATTTTTTGGGTGGCTCCGATTTTGGTTGAGTCGATGAGACCTGTATCCGTGCAGTTGCAAGGCGATCTATGGTGGAATTTCTAAGAACTGGCTTTTGTAGTTTCTTGGCCTCTTGGATTGAGGTCTGGATTTTAGGCTTCTCAATCTTCGTGGAAGCCATGGCAGTCTTATTTACAATAGCTGTACTTTTAGTTATTGCAGCTCTAGATCCGCTAGAAGCACTTCTTTCAGCTATTCTCTTTTGGCGTTGAAGCAGCAACTCTTCCATTCTCTTTCTTTTTTCTTCTTCCTATTGGATGAGAGCCAAAAGAGAGATTAAAATCAGTAGAAATAAAAAGGGAAAGAAGTTAATTGATAACCATAGTAACTAATTGCCTAAAAACTCCCAAGAAATTGGAATATTCTCAGGAATTCAAAGAACATATTCGTGTTGCAGAGTGACAAAACATACAATCAAGCCATAGCCAAAATGACTGGAAGAGAGGTAGGAAAAACATGATTATCATTTCATGATATTTGATAAAGATTATCTCCTAGCTTTAACAAAATTTCAACATGAAATTAGATTACTTAAATGATAAGAAAAACATAATGGACTTGTGCTTCCATGTCAAACATTATAAACAACTCCCAAGTTTTGTTGGACATTCATATGCTCCCTCACATCTGCTTCCCTTGTGAGAGCATTTGTGCCTCATATCAATGAGTCACTTCACTTATAGTAGAAAGAATGAAAGATGAAAGCAAAGGCTTGAAAGTTCCTATTTTTTCAGATAACAGGATGAGGATCTGAACCAGATCTCATCCTTGAGATATCAAGATTAGTATCGCTTTAGTAAAGGTCATTCACTCCAATTTAGCCTTTCAATTCCACGCCTGAAAGTTATTATAAACAAAGGAAACCATAATATTTGTCAATTGAACCTAAATGTTTGTCAAATACCTTTTCAAATTTGCTCTTTGGAACTGATGATTGGCTTCCAGAAGATGGTTTCTTGCTCCCCGATATAATGTTAGGATTTCTTTTTCCAAGGGATCCATTTAAAAGTTTAGATTTTCCTTTTCTCTCAGGAGACGCATCAGGTTTACCTTTTGTACCCTTACCATTAGAAGGCAGCTTATTATCAACACAGCCAGCTGTTTCACTGTCAGAATGCCTTTTATTGGCTCCAGTTGATAAAATGTTATTTTCATAATCCATTTCTGGTGTCCAAGATGCCAGAGCATGCTCCACAGTTGAGTTGCGATCAAGCAGCATGTAAAGGTCATCTGGCTCATGAGTGGCAATGGCTTCAGGCCTATCGTGTGAAATTTCAGGTGTCCCATTTTCACATTGAGTAGCTCCAACGATGTCCGCAACAATGCTCATGTCAGTCCTTAATTGCAAATGAAATTCATTATCTAATGATCGAGCTTGAACCATGAATGAGTCATCAGCTAAAACATCTTTATTGTTTTTTTCAGCATCAAAATGGTCAGCAGCTACCAGTGAATTGTAAACGCCATCAAACATGTTGAGATCTTTGCTTTCATTCCGATTTGATGATTTATCTTGTTGGTTGGTTAAGAACCAGTCTCCTTCTTTTTGACATTTTATTATGGAAGATTCAGTACCACAATCAGATTGAATAGCATGGGAATGATTCCCTGACACTTTAATTCTCGGTAAAAACAACAATTCTTCAACTGTGCTATCTGCTTTCCTAATAGCTGGATGAACATTTTCATCAACTTCAAATTTCCCAAGGTGAGTTTTCTCCTCCATACCCATATTTCTCTCTGTTACAACAAAGGAATCACTTGGTACCATTTCTTGCTTTGTAGCTTTCTCTTGTTCGGCCCTTCCCTCTTCAGAGTACTTAGTCATAAAATAGTCCTCCTGAACCTCTACAGAGTTTGGCTCTGTAATTGTCTCATCTCTCATAAGAAGATTTTGGAAAGCATCCCAGTTGTCATTTCTCTTTTGTCCCTTGGAAGTATTTGTAACTCCATTCTTAATTTTCTGATCAGTGGGATCATTTGAGCCATCTACAATGCCAGGAAGCTTGACCCCCACTTGTTTCTTATGATGGCGTGAGGCTGACTTATGTCTTCGCTCCAATGTTTCAACCGCTTCCTCCACTTGTTGTTTGAGTGAATCCCCATTGATGACTGCATCCTCATCAGATGAATTCCCCTCAGAGATGGTGCCCTTCTCTCCATCTCTCATAGAGGTTATGTAATTGATATTTCGAATGACAACTTTTCTTGAGGACTTCTTACCGTGCTTTTTACGTGGCTGCTCTTTTGAAGAGGTTTTTCTTCCATGATCCAAATCATCATCTGATTCACTCTCAGAACAGGAGTCACTGGGTTCAGTGAATTCATCTTGTTCTGAAGTTTCCAGTACTTTACCGTGTGGAAGTTTCTTTTTATTTCTATAAGCTGATTTATGACTCTGATGATTATTTATCTCCTGATCAAGACCAGAATCTTCCACATTTGAAGTCCATTGCATATTCCCAGGATAATATGAAGGAGGAGGCTGCATACCAGGAAAAACATAGTTTGGATATGGGGGCATTTGTTGAAATACAGGACCCTGAAAATTGTGCATGTACTGAGGAAGATGGTTCAGCCATGAGATTGGTACTTGAGCTCTCCCATTTGTTGATGGAATTTGAGCTGATGCCGGCAAGCTATTATCTGCACAAAACAGTTTCTTCATTGTCGGCAATTTCAACATAAGCTGCAGTCAAAAGTATTCTTCTGTACAGAGCA
>QEOT01005416.1:192752-246754 GCA_003123785.1 Pterocarya stenoptera
TAAAAATAAGTGTGAGTGTGATGTATGAGGATGATAAATATCAAAACTCATTTTTCATTTAAATAATCTGGTTCTGGTCTTACAATTTATATGGGTTAAAATTTTGTAATTTTTTTTAAAAAACAGAAGACTTGGCTTTACCAAAGATTGTATTACTTGTATTTTCAAAACTATAATCCGAAGTGATTTTGTTTTTCCTTTCTGATCATTATATATAGACTGGAAAACTCTACAAGGATCAGAATCGATTGGCTGCATTTGATGAAATTAACGATTACTGTGAATGCATCATCTCCAATTTCGCCCAGATTTGCAAACAAAGGTACATATCTAATTCTTTTAATTACAGGAGGATTTTCCTTCATTCAGGTTCGTCAATAGGCTGATATTCATGATATTATCATCTAATTCATCAATGCAGCGACGTACATTCCTTGCCTATTGATGTTCGCCAAGCCTTGGCGAATTTGATATTTGCAGCCTCCAGATGTGATGAACTGCCAGTACTACATTCTTTGCTTTGCTTTTTTCAGAGAGCGTTATGGTCGTGAATTGGAAATAGCCAATGTTGAATTACACCATGAAAATATGGTGAGTTCTCAGATAAAGGAGAACCTATGCAGAAATTTGGTGCCAGACGATGAGAAACTCAAATTGATAAGCGAAATAGCTAAAGAACACTCTCCTTTTCTGGGGTTCTGGGATTTTCAACAAAGCTCCAATATGCAATGCCGTAAGGTAGGTTGGCAGTAGTAAACATGAACGAGTTTTCCTCTCTCTATCGTATCTTTTACACTTAAAAAGTCTTTTTGATGCCCTTTATTCCAGAAAAATAGCCTCTCTCACACAGAGTGCAAGCCTGCTCAAAAAGCTGAAGTTTGGATTTGGACATATTTGAAATGTATAGCGACAATGACTCGGGCAATAATAATGGTACTTCAGGTAGTTCTAACCGGGTGAAGATAGACGTACATGTACCTAAAGTGGAATATAAAGAGGCGTTATCTGCTAGTTCTAACCCCTAGGATGAGTATTGTATATCTTGATGATGACTTGGACGAGAAGTCAGTGAACCAAGAACACTGCAGCATGCCTCAGATTGATATTGCTCGCACTAGTTTGGACTCATGGGGTGGAAATGCAGGCTCAGTGACTGATCCGAGAACTGGTCTAGCCAACAAATGTTCCAGCGAAAAAACTGCATCACCCAACGTTCAGTCCTGGCCTTGCTTCGAGCGAGATAACGTGGGAAAGAATGGTGGGAAGATGGTCAAAGATCGCCATCCATTTCGCAGCCCAAATGATGAACTGCGGAAGAGCAGACAATATTGCGTGAGTCATGTCCACCCAAATCTTCCAAACTATGAAGATGTGGTGGCTAATGGCTATACTTGCAGATATCAATGCAGGGTATATGGGAGATAATAATCAAATCAATTCAGATATTATCCTGATTTGATTTCTTAGATATTTTAGTTTTTTTAAATTGTGTCCCTTGTGATGGATGTCATTTCTTTTTTTATGCCTTTCTGCTCTAACTTTTAGGCAGTGTTTACACCCTCGGCGATGTTCTAGGAGGGAAGCCTTTGATGGGCTATGTCAGAAGGTTCGAAAGATGATGGTAAGCAAGGTAGAAGGCCATTTCTCCAGCATATCGCTTGTCATATATGGAACATCTCAATGATTATAACGTTTCCACCCTTTTAATCATAAAAGTCCAGTGTGTTCGTCATGTAAAAGTTTGAATCCATCCCAACCTGATACATATCCAGATTGACAAACCTTTGGAATAAGTATATTGAATGGAAATAAGAGAGATTGACAAAACCTTTGGAATAAATATATTGAATGGAAATAAGAGAGATTCTCCCAGCAAAGAAGTAGCCCCAGAACGCCAACCATGAATTGTTGCTGGCCTTTATAGTACATAAAACATATTTTTTTAAATTGGAATACATAATTAAAAAAATACACTCCCAAATGTATATCCAAGCATATTCAAAAGGTATACATATGAGATCACCAGTTTAAAACTTTGAACTCCTCAAATTCAGATACCTAACAACATTCAAAATCCCCACATGGCAGCAAAACCCAAAGCCTTATTATCACGATTCACGAGAGCTCTCAATATTCTTCCAATCAATAGCTGTATGGCACATATTAGCAACATGATCAAACAATTATTGCAAGTTACCTCTTTCTTTCTCATGAATAAACAATAATCTAATCAAAGGTATCATGGATTGGTGTGAACAAATACGCTGCTGGCACAGAGATCAACCAACCACCTCAGGATCAATTCATGAGTGACTTTCAGCTTTTTTCCTTCCAAACAAAAGAAGCCTTCTAAACCCTTTGTTAGGTTTAGTTGAGTTCTCATCACTGTCCCATTTCTTCCTGGAATGGACTGTCCCTGACACAGTGCCATCATTTGAGGGTGGAGTCGAAATTTCTATCTCAGAAATTCCAGGCGAGAGTGGAACATTTTCATTTGTTGCTTCATATGCTTCAAGATTCTCAGCAGAAGCAATTGAACCTTTGTTAAGTGACACTGGCATAGGCTGTATAGCAATATCAGGAATATGGTTGCAGGGACCTTCAGAAAGTGTTTTTTCTTCAATATGAACAGAAGATGCTTTAGATAACCCATCAACATTACTTTCTAGCTGATCCAACTGCGGAATATGATCTGTAGGCACAGACGAGGGCACATTGAGTGAATTTCCACTGTAAATTCCATCACCCAAGCTATCCAAATGTGAAATCGAATTTTCACCATTCTTCTCAGTTGAAGATGTACCGTGCAGCACCTTAACGTCTTTCAGATCAAGGGCATCATTAGCTGGAGTTATCCGTGCAGCTGATGACTTCACTGGCAATTCTGCAGTGGAATTCATGCACTCCTTTGCTTGGACATCAGAGTCTGAAGAAAGTGCCTGATTTGAATTCTTTGGGACCTCCATCTCCTCTGAAGGTTTGACTTTGTTTGGACTTGCTTTCTTATTCTCTGCACCAGCAGTCTTCTTTGTGAAGGTGTTGGCACCTGCACCAGTTGGCTTCAAGGTTGATTTTTTGGGTGGCTCCGATTTTGGTTGAGTCGATGAGACCTGTATCCGTGCAGTTGCAAGGCGATCTATGGTGGAATTCCTAAGAACTGGCTTTTGTAGTTTCTTGGCCTCTTGGATTGAGGTCTGGATTTTAGGCTTCTCAATCTTCGTGGAAGCCATGGCAGTCTTATTTACAATAGCTGTACTTTTAGTTATTGCAGCTCTAGATCCGCTAGAAGCACTTCTTTCAGCTATTCTCTTTTGGCGTTGAAGCAGCAACTCTTCCATTCTCTTTCTTTTTTCTTCTTCCTATTGGATGAGAGCCAAAAGAGAGATTAAAATCAGTAGAAATAAAAAGGGAAAGAAGTTAATTGATAACCATAGTAACTAATTGCCTAAAAACTCCCAAGAAATTGGAATATTCTCAGGAATTCAAAGAACATATTCGTGTTGCAGAGTGACAAAACATACAATCAAGCCATAGCCAAAATGACTGGAAGAGAGGTAGGAAAAACATGATTATCATTTCATGATATTTGATAAAGATTATCTCCTAGCTTTAACAAAATTTCAACATGAAATTAGATTACTTAAATGATAAGAAAAACATAATGGACTTGTGCTTCCATGTCAAACATTATAAACAACTCCCAAGTTTTGTTGGACATTCATATGCTCCCTCACATCTGCTTCCCTTGTGAGAGCATTTGTGCCTCATATCA
The DNA here is from genome assembly GCA_003123785.1 of Pterocarya stenoptera. Classification (NCBI taxonomy): domain Eukaryota; kingdom Viridiplantae; phylum Streptophyta; class Magnoliopsida; order Fagales; family Juglandaceae; genus Pterocarya; species Pterocarya stenoptera. The sequence goes on from QEOT01005416.1 coordinate 196,525, forward strand.
ATGAGTCACTTCACTTATAGTAGAAAGAATGAAAGATGAAAGCAAAGGCTTGAAAGTTCCTATTTTTTCAGATAACAGGATGAGGATCTGAACCAGATCTCATCCTTGAGATATCAAGATTAGTATCGCTTTAGTAAAGGTCATTCACTCCAATTTAGCCTTTCAATTCCACGCCTGAAAGTTATTATAAACAAAGGAAACCATAATATTCGTCAATTGAACCTAAATGTTTGTCAAATACCTTTTCAAATTTGCTCTTTGGAACTGATGATTGGCTTCCAGAAGATGGTTTCTTGCTCCCCGATATAATGTTAGGATTTCTTTTTCCAAGGGATCCATTTAAAAGTTTAGATTTTCCTTTTCTCTCAGGAGACGCATCAGGTTTACCTTTTGTACCCTTACCATTAGAAGGCAGCTTATTATCAACACAGCCAGCTGTTTCACTGTCAGAATGCCTTTTATTGGCTCCAGTTGATAAAATGTTATTTTCATAATCCATTTCTGGTGTCCAAGATGCCAGAGCATGCTCCACAGTTGAGTTGCGATCAAGCAGCATGTAAAGGTCATCTGGCTCATGAGTGGCAATGGCTTCAGGCCTATCGTGTGAAATTTCAGGTGTCCCATTTTCACATTGAGTAGCTCCAACGATGTCCGCAACAATGCTCATGTCAGTCCTTAATTGCAAATGAAATTCATTATCTAATGATCGAGCTTGAACCATGAATGAGTCATCAGCTAAAACATCTTTATTGTTTTTTTCAGCATCAAAATGGTCAGCAGCTACCAGTGAATTGTAAACGCCATCAAACATGTTGAGATCTTTGCTTTCATCCCGATTTGATGATTTATCTTGTTGGTTGGTTAAGAACCAGTCTCCTTCTTTTTGACATTTTATTATGGAAGATTCAGTACCACAATCAGATTGAATAGCATGGGAATGATTCCCTGACACTTTAATTCTCGGTAAAAACAACAATTCTTCAACTGTGCTATCTGCTTTCCTAATAGCTGGATGAACATTTTCATCAACTTCAAATTTCCCAAGGTGAGTTTTCTCCTCCATACCCATATTTCTCTCTGTTACAACAAAGGAATCACTTGGTACCATTTCTTGCTTTGTAGCTTTCTCTTGTTCGGCCCTTCCCTCTTCAGAGTACTTAGTCATAAAATAGTCCTCCTGAACCTCTACAGAGTTTGGCTCTGTAATTGTCTCATCTCTCATAAGAAGATTTTGGAAAGCATCCCAGTTGTCATTTCTCTTTTGTCCCTTGGAAGTATTTGTAACTCCATTCTTAATTTTCTGATCAGTGGGATCATTTGAGCCATCTACAATGCCAGGAAGCTTGACCCCCACTTGTTTCTTATGATGGCGTGAGGCTGACTTATGTCTTCGCTCCAATGTTTCAACCGCTTCCTCCACTTGTTGTTTGAGTGAATCCCCATTGATGACTGCATCCTCATCAGATGAATTCCCCTCAGAGATGGTGCCCTTCTCTCCATCTCTCATAGAGGTTATGTAATTGATATTCCGAATGACAACTTTTCTTGAGGACTTCTTACCGTGCTTTTTACGTGGCTGCTCTTTTGAAGAGGTTTTTCTTCCATGATCCAAATCATCATCTGATTCACTCTCAGAACAGGAGTCACTGGGTTCAGTGAATTCATCTTGTTCTGAAGTTTCCAGTACTTTACCGTGTGGAAGTTTCTTTTTATTTCTATAAGCTGATTTATGACTCTGATGATTATTTATCTCCTGATCAAGACCAGAATCTTCCACATTTGAAGTCCATTGCATATTCCCAGGATAATATGAAGGAGGAGGCTGCATACCAGGAAAAACATAGTTTGGATATGGGGGCATTTGTTGAAATACAGGACCCTGAAAATTGTGCATGTACTGAGGAAGATGGTTCAGCCATGAGATTGGTACTTGAGCTCTCCCATTTGTTGATGGAATTTGAGCTGATGCCGGCAAGCTATTATCTGCACAAAACAGTTTCTTCATTGTCGGCAATTTCAACATAAGCTGCAGTCAAAAGTATTCTTCTGTACAGAGCAGAGCACATTTAAGGTGGGAAAAAAGTCTATACGAAATAAGAGTGCATAAATTTACAATTGCTTGGCCTTGGGAAATCTAAACTTCTGAGTTTTGACCCGCACCAGGTTTGTATTTTCTCCACATCAGGTTTGTCTATACTCAAATTTATAACAAGTTTGGATTAGCATGCAGTTTGCAACTTCTTTTTGTATTATATTTAGCATGTCTGGAATATACACACATGCACACATATATCTATGTTTATCTGTATGTATGTATGTATGTATGTATATAGGTGTGTGTGTGAGGAATATAGAAGGCAAACTAGCATAATTAGTATCTAATTCATTAAGAAATTAATATAAACAACATATATCTTGAAGAGCCAAAACTCTTTGAATCTGAGGATCACCGTGGACTGCCATAATCAACCGATGTTCCATTTGTCAAGAAGCTTCTATGGATTGTGTCACAAGTCAAAACATGATTTAAGATGTAATGACAAATAGGACCATACCTTGGCTAACGTCAAAACTTCCATGACTTGCAGTTGAATCGGACACTGATGCATCTGCAGAGCCATTCTGTTTCCCACCAGAGAGACTATTTGGGTGAACATTAATCATAAGATTCTGATTATCATCAGGATCTTCACTAGCAAGTATGATCCCAGATGTTCCCAAATATGGCAATTCTGAATGAGAGCTAGCCTGCATTGCGGCAATTTCATCTACCCAAAGCCTATCTTCGTTCTTTTTCTTGCATAGATCAATGAAATTGATGCATGCTTCCCTGAATGAAACCAGAAACATTATATTCTTTTACCAAGATTTTAAACAGTACCTCCCTACAAAATATAAAAAAAGAAAAAGAAAAATTGAAACAAATTGAAGATTGAGAAAGTAGGGGCAGTCCTCAAAGAGGATAGAATCTTGACGGTGCTTTAATTAGATAAGAATCATATGAAGGCTGAAAAATATCTGGACAGCCCTTCAGTACATAATTTAAAAAAAAAATACAGATGGCAGATGCCGCAGATCTATATTTCTCATTCATACCTTAAACGGTAAGCTCCAAAAGCATCAGCAAAAGAAATGAGATGGTCGATATAATTCAGATCAAATCCAGCAACTAAAGCACGGGCATAAGCCATTGCTTGCTCTTTATGGAGCATTGCCTTCCGAGTTTCCAGAGCACGCTGAAGACGAATCCTGTCCATTACCAATGCTGAACAATGAATGCATGAGAGTATAGATGTGTCGTTACTAAGTTCATAATGATTACATGCAACCTATAGAAAGCCAGAAAAATTACTTGGAGTTTTCTTCTGTCACACCGTCACCTTTTCCATTGGATTCACCTTTGGACTAAGATACACCATTAAAATGAAAGGTCATTTTTTTATTAAAAACTGTCAATCATTTGTGAAAACTTCAAAGAAACATTCAATTAAAAAAAATATTTTACAAGCAATTATAAATGATGACATACACCGGAAAAGGTGATCGACCTTTTGGAATTCCCATCAGCAACTGATCCATTTCCTGTCAATAACAAGGCAGTAAGCAAAAGACCTCAATACAGTGCATCAATCTACAAGTCAAAAGGAATACAATCCAAATTTCATCTTTTGTTTTCAGGTTTCATATGTTGCTGTCAGATAATAGTGCACACCCGTAACCTAATAATATGAATTCCAATCAAGTTCGCCCATTTAAAAAAAAAGGGGGGGAATCCCAACAAATTCTACATTCTTTTATACAAAATCTACAATACCCAAAAATGAATATTTAAGGAATGAGAAGACCCCAGTTCAGTCACAAACTATTTAATCGATATGCTCAGAAAATATCCCAAGCATCGAGTGTTCTTCCTAATAATCGGTAAAAACACGAAAGAGGAAAAAAGGAGCCACACTCAAATGAAGTTTAACGTTTGACTTTTGACATTTAACAAATAGAAAAAATTGGGAATGGAATTGATTCGCTGGACATACGTCAAAAGAATTACTACAAGGGATATGATAAATGAGTATGTCCAAGCATGATTACCATCTGCCTCTATCGATTCACTTGATTGTATCGAATTCTCAATCTGCACAATCTCTCTCTCTACAGTCACAAATCTCTCGAGAACCTCTGGTGTGCTTACAAATCTCACAAACCTGTTTTTCATAAAAATAAAGGAGACTAAAATAATTAACAAAAATGTCAATAATTAAACAAATTATCAGCAATAAGCAACTATTTGGCCCATCCAATCTCACAGAAGTTTTTTTAACAGCCAACAAGAACAAATCCGTGAGGTTTTTTTCTTAGGCCCCGTTTGTTTATACAAAACCACTATCTCATCTCATCTCATCTCAATCATTACAACTTTTTCAAATTTCCATATAAAAATATAATAAACAATTCAACTTTTTCAAATTTCAACATAAAAATAATACTAAAAAATATATTCTACTAATATTTTATTCAACTACTATTCAAAACATCTCATCTCATCTGTGTATCCAAGCGGAGCCTAGTGCCCGTCGAAAACAAAAACTACAAATTTCGAAACTTGTATATGAATTCAAACAGTACACATTCTATATTAATTTTTTTATTGAATTCACAAAGACCGCAAACCAATCACCAGTATTTTTGGCTGGAACACTCACAAAGCAGCCAAAATGCTTAAGTGGATGAAAAGAGGTGAATTTACTCACTCGGACCAAACACGTGAAATAGTTTCTCGAAATTAAATTGTGGAGTTTGAATCTAGACCGCTCAATTAATACCATTGTTAATTAACAAATTATTCGAAAGTTTAAGCTGATGGTAATATCAGAGAGGCAGGTGAATATATTTACCTTTGCAGAGTGGATTTGGTGAACCAGTACGCATATGAGCCCGAAGGACGCAAAGTGATTGAATACCCACCTCTCGAGATCTGATCTTTGGCGCATTTCAGGTGCAAAACGAAGGGTTCCAGAAGACCCGACGCCAACTTCTCGCTAGAACCGCCGGCGAAAATCACCAAATCGCATCTACAACAAATGAAAACCAAAGCACGAACTTTTAGAATTCAATTCAGTCACAAAGCTGCATATGGATGTAGACATCTAGAAGAATACCTGGTTCTGGTTGGGGTGAGTTGGAAAAGAACATGGTCAAGAAGAGTTGCGGAGTCCATTATGTTGTGCGGTCGTGAGAGAGGGGGAGAGAGAGCTCTTCAAGGCACACAATCTAGTTCATCAATACATTGGTCCGGGCCTCAGTTTCTGGATGTTCACCATGTTTCTTCCAATGTTGCACATGGAATGTAGAGAGAGACAAAGGGAGTGCCACTGCCACGGTGCCACCCAGAAGACGAAGAAACTTAGCACATGGAAGTTGGCTAGGAATCGAGGAACGAGCAAGGAGCCTTGTTTATTATTATTTCGTGTTCCACAAGGGTCCCGCTTAAACATGCCGACAGCACATCTAAATATATATATTATTCTCTCCCTCTCTTGCACACACTGACGGAGACACACGCTCCTTTCCTTTTTCCTTTCCCAAGTTTCTCTGTGAAAAAGAATTTGAATTACAGGAGAAGAGTATAATGATGAGGAAGATGGGTGCTGCACTATGCAGTATTGGGTGTGTGGTTGAGATGTCATTTGGTTCTCCTTCTTTTTCTATCTACCCGCCCTTGTGGTATCTACGCTTGTTATCCAAGAGAGCAGAAAGCAATCTCCCTCTCTCGCTTTGCTTTGCCATCACTATCACAGTGGAAGAGTGAAGAAGTGGGCAAAGAATAATAACTGTCCCATCAGCCAACCATAAAAATGGCACCTTTTTTTATTAACCACGTACTTCACAGCAGATTCATGGATAACTACTACGCATATGTGACAGTTTGGGCTTCCAATCTTGGTTGATGTAATTTTCTTTTATAATTTTTAACATAATTATGCTTTAAATTGAGTATGTTTTTATTTTATATTCTATAAATTATTTATAAAAATGCATTTCCTTTAAAAGAGAGTTATGAAAAATAATTTTATTTTCCATGAAAATATAGACATGCTTTATAGGCAATTTGTTAACGAATCAATAACATATTTCTCCATAAAAATAGGGTTCAGAGCCTTCCCCCCCCCCCCCCCAAGTAGGGCATGGATTTTGTTTTTCTATTCCAGACAAAAATATATATAAATATATATATTATAAAGAAGTGTTCTTCTTATCACATTTTCTCATAGATTTTGGAAGAGTTATTATTTTTTTAAACAAGTGTGTAGAATACATAATTTATATTACTTAAATGGTAATATTTGATTTGTAAGATTTAAATTTTTAAATTTTTATTTTAAATTAAATTATATCATGCAAATATTTTCTTAGATGCATTATCCATATTTACTTATAAATAAAAATTTTTCTTATAGAATATAGCGTGAGAGTGAGCAAGTCATAGGTTTAATCAACCAATAATAGATATGCTTTCTAATTATCAATAAAAAAAAAGAGTGACTTTGTATGATTTTATGATAGTCGTTGCATAAAATGATGCAATCATAGCTTGTATATACCTAAAATGATGCAATCATAGCTTGTATATGCCTAAGAAGCTTTTACTATTAGTGACAAACCAACCCGATTGAATCTAAGATGTGAGACAATCATTAGGGAATTTGCTTTCTTTTTTTCTCTACATGATTCAATTATTATATATGAACCCCTACCTATTAACTACTATTTTACGTGTATCGAGCGAAATGATTAATCACAGTCCGGCCCATAACCACCATTATCTATTAATTATAAATACTCTCTAATTAGGCCGAAAGAAAATTAAGGTAATTAGAAATCTATTTTATTTTATTAAGGTCCCACGTTACAACGTTGATATTAGACTATTTCAAGGGCTCAATTAAGCGTACTGGATCAGTTAGACGGCCAAAATATTGCCACGTCAAAAATTAATTACCAATTTAAAAACCTCCAAATAATAATTAACTATGCACAAAAAGCTAGCATGCATGCTTCACAAAAACAGATAAGAAAGCGGCCTCTAGCTTATAAGAAAAATAATTAATAAGAAAAAAACATGCTACCCGACGATCGAGCTTAGCTGGATATAAATATGACATGTTGTCGTCTTTGGTGATAAGGACAAAACACCCATATCAACAGGGACATTAATATTACTTGGTCACATATATATAATTAATATTGATATGAAATTGTAACCACCACCAGATCAGGACAAGCAAAGCATTTTGCAGTAGTTTAGAGCCGATCGATAATCCACATGAGATTAATTTGAGTATATCATGATAATCTTGGACCCCAAACAGAAGTATAATTAATTGGTGGGACTATGCCACTGCACCTTATAATTAATAACCAATAATTCAGGAATCACAAAAGGGATAAAAGTAGCTACAATAAAAAAAGAAAGAAAGAAAAAGAAGTGCTTTTGTTTAATTACAATACTTAATAGGTGAAATGGCGGCAATATTGCTGATGGAGGAGCTTTATCTTTTTTCAATCAAGTTACTTCCTTTCTTAAGCATTCTTAGTTTATTTATTTATTTATTTATTTTTATGGAAACAGACTTCATTTTATTCAATGAACCGAAACTAGTACAACTGTGACTTATCAAAATACAGAAAGATTCAGACTTAGTAAATTTGATATATAGGTGTCGTACTTACATTTATTTATTTTTATGAAAACAGACTTCATTTTATTCAATAAATCGAAGCTAGTACAACTGTAACTTATAAATACAAAAAAAATTCAGGCTTAAGTAAATTTGATATATAGGTCTCGTACTTACACAAAAAAGATTAGTGGGCTTGTTTTATAAAGGCGAAATCATGACCTAGCTGTAGTTGTTGTGGGGGCATAAGTCTAGCAGATCTGAATAGCTTTGGTTGACTTCTGAATCTTTCCAACAATAAGGATTACAGTTTGGCATGATGTGCGACAAACCACCTCTAATCATGAATTCATGAACTTAAATTGCATCTTTAAACTTTTGGATAAGTTTTAAACAACGTTCCCTATGTTTGTATGCATGAATTCCAATTAATGACGTCGTTGGCGATCTAATGTGACGTTTAGAAGTAGCGTAATATAAATAAATGTTTTAGTCACAAAAATATTTAACAAACTTATAAGGTGATTTGATATGATATATTAGATTATAAAATAAATCTAATGTATTATATAAAATCATATCAGTTTGTATTTGTATGTTTATTTTTGTAAAATCTCTTTAATTTGTGACTCTTAACATTTTTTAAATATAACATGTTGCAGAATCTTAGGATTTCCACCATGATCAGATGGGCAAGAAATGAACGTTTAAAAAGCAAAAAATAAATGAAAGTATTTAAAATTGGGTTTACGTATTTGGAAGCATTACATTATTATATCATTTGTAGATTATGCTTCGACATTAATGATTACTATTTCCAAGGGACAAACTAGCATTTTCCAAGTTGCAGCTAGCTAGTGTGAGAAAAATAGAACATATATCTAATCTTTATAAATTTATAAGATTCATGTCCTCTGCATGGCTCAACGCGCAGGCTGGGGCGCCGCGAAATCACCACTTAATATATAGATGCAAGCACGTACCGAGATTGTAATTGAGCGCTGACTTTCCAAAACGAACCAATTCAGTGAAGGATAGAAAACCTTGTGAGCAGTAGGCCTGTACCATTGGGCTCACCCATTTTCATGTGACTTCCCTTCACTGTATTATACGTGCGAAGGCCTGTGACACACTTCAATTCCTTCATCTTTTTGTCGCGCCCCTCTTTTTAATGCCATCTATCTCTCACGACCTATATACATCGCTCATCGATCTCGATCTTTCTATATCCATCCGAAGCCAAGGCCATGAGGATTTCCATCTTTTTGGCAGTACTAGTACCACTACTCGTTTCATTTCCAGCCAACATGATTGCCAGGCACACCGGCTGGGCTTGGGAGCAGTCATGTATATATACTTCTTACTTCTTAGAATCTATATATCTTGCATGTAGTTTCTATTCGGTTGAATTTAGACGCAGAAGGATTTGAAAAGTCTTTAATTTTTTATTTTTTTATCAATTTAGATTTTGTCGTTCGAAGTTGCATATTACTTGCCATACAACACATTTTTTGCAAATATATATAAGAAATGTTTTGCGAATTGAAGTAGTTTGATGTGATACATAAAATTGTAATTTTTTTTACTGTAAAATAAAACTTACAATGTCATGCATGCAAATATTAGGCCGCACCATGAACCAAATATCTTTTGAGGTGGGCTAGCTCGGACTTCAATTATTTGATCAATTAATCACATATAAGTCATGATCCTTAGTTTTACTTGATAACTTAAATAAGTAAATGAGACGTAATCTTGAAATAGTTGCTCTGACGATTGACATGAGATATTAATGGCCACCATCATGAAGGGGAAGATACAACATCGGCAATTAGCAGAGACGTATTGCCACCAATTTACAGCGGAGAAGGGCAAAGGGAAGTGAAAAGATCAGGCCACCCACTCCAAGTCGAAGTTGCTGGCTCAAGATTACCCGATTGCACACATGCTTGTGGCTCCTGTTCCCCTTGTCGATTGGTCATGGTTAGATTCGCATGCGCAGCGCTACCTGGGGCAGAGACGTGCCCTATATCATATAAGTGTTTGTGTAACAATAAGTCTTATCCAGTTCCCTAATCACCCCCCTCTCTCTCTCTCTCTCTCTCTCTCATATTATATATTGTGTTAAGGGGAGGATTGGATTCAAAGTTCACTTCAATCTCATCTCATTTAATCATTATAGCTTTCACAAATTTTTATAGAAAATATAATAAACAATTTAATTTTTTTAAATTTTAAAATAAAAATAATATTAAAAATAATATTCTAATAATATTTTAATTTTAAACTTTTATTTTATCTCATATCATCTTAACTCACTATTTAATATTTTAGTTAGCTTCTAGTAGCTAGAGATTAGTTTCTGCGACACGTGTTAGTTCAATGGTACTATTTTCACATTTCTGGTAATTCAAAGCACTCGTTTTCTGCATAGTCAGAAAGGAAATCGGTTCATATTCTATTCTACCCAAATTCCTAAAACAGTATTAATTAATTAGGAGAAAGAAGCTGCCTCATGCATATATATATATATATATATATATATAATGACTCTTATCTTGATCAAAACTAATCTTCATTAATGGTTGATCAAGAGCAGAAATATATGTAATTATAATATCCCTGGCTAATTACTAAATTTTCTTTAATATTCCAGTTAGAAGTGTTTTGGTATTCCCGACATCATTATAAAGGCTCTAAAATAATTATTTAAAAAAAATAGCAAGACTTATTACCAAGATTAGACAGAGAGTCGAGAACTTCACAGGAATTTGGGATTTGGCATGTTGGTAATCACATATAATACGTGTCGAGGCACCATGCATTTTTACACAATGACACCCTGATTTTTCTACAAAGCATTCTACCCAATTCTTTTGAAAGAGAGTTTAACGTGCACAAAATAAAAGGACCATTTGAAGAATATCTCGGTCTAAGGCCGGCCGGGTAAAAAACGGACTACAAAATTGTTAGGACTACGATGTTTCTTGACCCAAACTATGCTCACTTTTGGTGGCTCAATTTTCCAAAAACAGAAAACGGAAAAATCTAAGCTTGGTACCTACACTGTATATATGTGCCCACGGAAGAGCAGTAACACAGGCTTTTCCATGGTTTTGCGAGGAAAGAGTGCAAGATTTTTAATTGTTTATCGCACTGTTTTTATCCTTTTTAAAAATTGAGTTTCCAAAATTTTTAAGCTGTTAGCAGGTGAAAGGAGGGGCGCCCACATGGACTAACCCCCTCCCTTCAAAACATGAACGTATGGCATTAAGCCATACGTTACAAGCCGTTACACTGTATTTATTTACAGTATAACGGCTAGCTTTTAGTGGACTATATATAGTCATTCTCAAGAAGGTTTTGGCACCATTCTGAAAATAGAAAAAATCTCTCTCTCATTTGTTCTCTGTTAAAATAGTTTTTAGGCTGTGGATTTGTTAAGTGTTACTCTAGTTTTTTAACTACGTAGTACACTTTACCACTAAGAGGAAAAGCTTGGTTTTTGTCGATCTGGAGAAACTCGTGGAGCAATTTTATAAGCTGAGCTTGAGGTATTTTTTCTGCTGTATTTTCTAACATAAGCTAATTAGAGGCTGTGATAACTTTATGAATTCTAGCATTATGGATTAAGATTCATCGAAGTTTAGTTTTATCCATCCATGGCACCATGCATGGTGGTGTCACTTTGGGTGGTTGCGACTGTATTTTGTTGTCTGTCGTACATTAAGTTTTCCAATATTGAGGAATAAATCCTTACTTACACATGAAGAAAAGAAATTTTTTTTAACCCAAACAGTACTTCTCATGTTTGAGCAACCAAGTAACTTCTACAATAGTTTGAGCAAGAGCTCTATATAATTCAGACTCGACACTAGATCTAGATACTGTGGGTTGTTCACACTCCAGGAGATCAAATTTGAGCCAAGAAAGATGGCATAACCCAAATTTGATCGATGAGTGTCAAGGCATCTTGCCCAATCCGCATTTGAGTATGCCAAGAGTGAAATTGAACGTTGTGAAGAGAGGTTGAAACCAAAGCTTATTGTGCTTTTGACATATCTAAGGATTCTTTTGATAGCTCCATGGTGGTCATCAATCCGTGCATGCATGAATTGGAAAATTGTATTGACAACATAAGAGAGATCGGGTCTTGTGATGGTGAGAGATTGAAGAGAACCAACCAAGGACTGATACAGGGTAGGATCATAAAAATGTTGAACCTGTACTACTAAGCTTCTGACCAACAACCATTGGAGTAGAAACTGGTTTGCAATCTACCATGTCTACAGGTTGAAAAAGATCATAGGCGTATTTAGTTTGAGAGAGAAAAAGGCTAGAAGAAAGGGACTGAACTTCAATGCCTAGAAAATAATGGAGTGTGTTGAGATCCTTCATGGAAAAAGCATGACTGAGTTGATTGATTAAAGTGTCACTAAGCTTCTTGTTGTTGCTGGTGACTACAATATCATCTACATAGAGAAGCAAATAAATAATGCCTACTAGATGGTGATAAACAAAAAGTGAATAGCCAGCTCGACTGCATTTAAAACCAAAATTGATTAGAAAGCTGCTGAACTTTTGAAACTAAGCACGTGGTGCTTTTTTTAATCCATAAAGAGCTATGTGGAGGCGACATACATGAGAAAAAAGTTGAAGGTTGATATAAATAGGGGGTTGCTCCATGTATACTTCTTTAGAAAGTGAGCCATGGAGGAAGGCATTCTTAACATCGAGTTGTCTTAGGGGCCAATGAAATGATGCAGCAAGAGACAAGACAATGCGTACAGTTGAAGCTTTGACTACGGAACTGAAAGTTTCATGAAAATCCTGACCATATAATTATGTATAACCTTTGGCAACTAAGCGAGCTTTGTAACGCTTGATGGTGCCATCAGAATGAAACTTAGTGTGAAAGACCCATCGACAATGAACTACATTCTTATTGGAAGGTCGAGGTACCAATGTCCAAGTTTGGTTCTGGTGCAAAGCACGTATTTTCTCATCCATAGCAGCTATCAACTCGGGATGCTTTGAAGCTGCTTTGACTACGGGATTGAAACTTTCATGAAAATCCTGGCCAAATAACTGTGTATAACCTTTGGCAACTAGGCGAGCTTTGTAATGTTTGATGGTGCCATCAGAATGAAGCTTAGTGCGAAAGACCCATTGACAACCAACTACATTCTTATTGGAAGGTCGATGTACCAATGTCCAAGTTTGGTTCTGGTGTAAAGCACGTATTTCCTCATCCATAGTAGCTCTCCATTCGAGATGCTTTGAAGCTATCTTAAATCCTTTGGATTGTTTGATGGCAAGTAGAGAATGCAGGGACTGAGATGGAGAGTGTAGCTGCAGTGCATGATAGGCTTTAGGCTTCGTTATACCTACTTTAGCCCTTGTGACCATTGGATGAATGTTAGTGTTCAAGGATGGTATTGGTAAGGGGTCAGAGACTTCAAGTGGCACAAGAATTATAGAGGAAGTTTCAGCAACGGAGGAAATAATGAAAGTATTATCTGAGGAAGAGTGGTGGATTGGTGAATCAAGAGCACAAGGAAGGCAAGCTGACAGTGTAGATGGTGGAGTGAAAGTAGATGGAGAAAGGGTATTAGATGAATGGATGACTGGTGCAGTAGAAAGTGGTGATTCAAAAAAGGTGACAAAGTCATGATGAAAAAAGGAAGGATGAGATGGTGAGTTCCAGTAAAAGGAAAATTTGTCTCATCAAATGTAATATGACTAGAGACATATACACGCTATGTATTTCGAGCAAGAAAGAGAAATCCTTTGTGAAGAGAGCTGTAACCAATAAAAACACAAGGTGTGCTTTTTGCAACAAGTTTGTAAGAGTTATAATCACATAAGTAAGGGAAACACAAGTAGCCAAAAGTACGAAACATGGAGTAAGAAGGGGGTTTTACTATAGAGGAGCTCATATGGAGATCTGCCATTGAGAAGAAGAATTGGGAGTTGATTGATGATGAAGACTGCCATGGCGAATGCCTCAACCCATAGAGATGTATGAGCATGAAAATGAAACAAAAGAGTAAGACATGTTTCTGTGATATGGCGATGTTTGCATTTAGCCCTTCCATTTTGTACAGGTGTGTATGGACAAGAAATAAGTTGTTGTATGCCATGATCATCTAAGTAAGATTTGAATTGAGTATTAGTGAACTTGGTTCCACCATCACATTGAAAACATTTAATTTTAGAAGAGAATTGATTTTCAACCAGTTTGTGAAACCGAAGGAAAACTGTTAAAAAATCAGCTTTGGTTTTGAGAGGATAAAACCATGTGAACCGAGTGTGATCATCAATGAAAATTGCATAAAAACGAAAATCATTGATGGAGGTTATGAGAGATGGTTCCCAAAGGTCACAGTGAATTAATTCAGGAACGTTGGTGCGGCAAGTTTCATTAGGATATAATGGAAGTCTATGACTTATGCCTTGTTGACAACTTGAACATAGACTAGGGCTTATCAAGACAGAAGTAAGAGATAAATGACCAGTTTTATTCAAAAGATTGAGTACCAGTTTTATTCAATATGACAACCTATGGCAGCAAATTGATTACAAAGAGTCTTGAGGGCTCGAGAATATTCACTTACAGTACGAGTACCTTTCTTCATCAATTGAAGATCATTCTTGAGGCGGAATTCTCTTGCTTTGGATTTGCGAGAGAAAGAGTGTTCAAGAGCAATTCATGTATCACGAGAGGTTGTTAGGCCCAGGACTGCACTCATTGCCTCTTCAAAAAGTAAGGAATACAATAGACAAAGAATCAGTTGGTCAGCTTGCTTCTAGGAGAGATATTGAGGATTCGTAATAAAGACGTTATCTTGGGATATTTTGGGTGAGGTTGGTGAGATTGTTCCATCAATATAGCCAAGTAAGTTTTGAATAGTAAGTTTTGATAGAGATCATATGAATCATTTTACTGATAGAGAGAAGAGAAGAAGAAAATGAGGTGTTTGTAGCCATGGAAGTGGATTTGAATCCTTGGAGGCTCTAATACCATGAAAGGATTTGATTTCCCCACACATAACTTACCACAGTGTGTGATCTTGTATTATATAAAATAAATTGTACAATCATTACATTAAACACAAAGATTACAATGCTGAAATCTATACACTAATCTTGCTAACATTCTAAAACTACACCAGATCTTGATATACGGTTTACAACTGTCATGACTTTCCTTGTATATGTGATTATGCTGAGTTAGTTGACTAGAGGTCTCCAGTTGTATCCTTAACACCTTAGCTACGCTGTATGTGTCCATGGAAGAGCAGAAACACACGTTTTTTCCATGGTTTTGCATGGAAAAAGTGCAAATTTTTTTATTCTTAAGCTAATTAGAGGCAGCGATAGCTTTATGAATTCTAGCATTATGGATTCAGATTCATCTAAGTTTAGTTTTATCTATCCATGACGCCATGCATGGTGCTGCATGTCACTTTGGGTACATGGTTGCGATTGTATTTTGTTGCCTGTCGTACGTTATGGTTTCCAATATTGAGCAATAAATCATTACTTACACATGAAAAAAAACGAGGAAAAAAAAATTAACCCAAACAGTACTTCTCATGTATCCATTGATTAAAAAGAAAGGCCCAAATTGACACATAATTACAGAGTACGGGCCAACCTTGAAAAGCCTTTACCTTCAAGGAAGCTAATTCCCTCTAGCTCTGAGAGCTGTGATACGGACAACCGCCACTGTGTAAACGGGGTGTAACCAGTAGACGTGGCATAGCTTATGTAAGGAAAACAAAAGGGAATGAAACACAGTCGTTTTACAAAGCCTTGAACTTTACAAACTTCCATCATCTTCAGCATGTATTTCAAGATTCTATCTTTGTGCCATCGACATCTTCTTCCTCCTTCCCTGTTTTAGGGACTGCCGCTCATTTGCCATATCAATTCCTTCCTTACATTTATTTTGTTCTTTTAGCCGTTTGAGGCGCATTTTGTCCCTCCACATCCTCCTCTCAAGCTCATCTACATCTTCCTCTTCATCAGTATAATCATCCTCCATCATTGCTTCTGGTTTAGGTGGCAAGGCAACCAACTCTCTTCCCCCAACCGAGGCAGATATGAAATTCATATTAGAACAAAGCCCCATATCCTCAAACATCCATGTCATCATCCTCTCCCTAAAGAAAACACCAAAATAAATCCCAACCATTTATATTTAGGCCCACCGTCCAGTGGAAAGTCACATTTCAGCATGTGACCGTGGTAAAGTGCTACACAGACAAACTGGGCGAGAAAAAAGAATCCCAACAATTTTTCAGGCAATTGGTGAAAAAAGTTTAATTTTTTTAAAGAGAAATGAATCTAAACGAACAAGAGAAAAGAATTTTTTTAAAAGAAATGACTAGCCTCTAGTAGTGGAGATCTAAGAAAAATCCATGTTACTCAAAACTTTTTTTTTTCTTAATAAACGCATTTTTATCTCAAACAGTCCAAAAGAAACATACCCAGAAGATACAAGAATAAAACAGATTAATAATTGACCGAAACAACTTCCTAATTTCGCAGATCAATGTGAAATAAGGGAGAAAAAAAGAACAAATCACACCATAAAATTAATTCAATAATATTACCAGGAAAATTAGAGACAAGGGAGATCTTTTTCCTTTTAAGTCTAGCAGCTCAAGAAATCAATCTTCGAAGATTTGCAGCTTTGAGAGAGAGAGAGAGAGAGAGATGTTGTGGGGAGGGGGAGATGGAGAAGGAGAGAGGGATAATATTTAAACACATTGTTTTGTGAAACACAATCGTTTTATTTATTTAATGACATGGCCACCACGTCAGCAATATCACGCCGGTTGTCTCATTGCCGATTGCATCCAGTATTTTTCATACTAAAATTAGAGAATATTCAAAAGTGAAATATTTTTCTATTATATATATTTATATTTATAGAATTCTTTGTTGTTCCAATCCTAAACTTCTTTTTAATTTGAAAGAACAGTGATCGCAATGTATACACAACAATAAATTAAGATAATTATATCTTACTTTTTGTCTTGCACGTAAAGGCAAGAAGTAAGGCTTTTCTACCGATCTAATTATATTATATTCTATACTCTCTCTAATTCATGTCTTTTCAATAGTCTAGCACACCCCAAATAGTTCAGAATTAAAATGGCAAGGAACTCCTACTTTAAACCCTGATCAACATGCATGGTGCGCAGAAATTACATATAGTACTACTTAATTTGTCGGCACTAGAATATATATGAGTAATGCTATATACAATGTCGTTTTGAAAAAGTGTAGGATTTGTTATTAAAAAATTAATTTTTTTATATAGATTTCATATTTATTTACTTTTTTTAAAAGATTATATAGTGTTTACACACTGACGACTACAATTATCATTTCTCAATATATATTGCGTTAAAACTGTCAAAGAAACCCTTTAAGCTCGGTACTAAACTGAAAAAAGTTTTGAACATCGATCTACATAAAAATATGAAGTGCTCGATCTTAATTTGATTAATTTTTTAGGAGAAAATAAATGGGTATTCAGACCTAACGAAATTACTTTGAATTTATGCCTTAAATTTAAAACGAGGCATGAGCACTGAGTGCAGAAATTCGCTGTCCATGTCGTCAAAGAGATTAAAATATTCCGGTTGGAAATCTGGAGTTTAATTTGTCGCAAGAAAGTAGCCCTATTGATCATGCATGCAGCAATGGAGGCGCGGGGTGGGGTCAGGGGTGTTGTGAAACCTGACAAACAAAATAAAAGCAAACACTAGTAAACAATCATGTGGCACAAAATTAACATTGTTCGATAATTTGCATAAGTTTATAGAGCTGCAGATAATTTTATTATGCTATAGAATCATAAAATACAATTTGAGGTGAAACTCACTGTTCAGAGCACTTCGAACTCTCATTAACTATATATTTATAGTGTCTCATAGTGAAAATCCTAAATTTTACTTTTTTATATTATTCGCTCAAGTAAAATGTCGAGCATGCATCAAATGAACTCTTTCTCCGAATGAGTGTCGAGCGAGCTTTATGCTTGATGCGTTTTTTGATCGCAAACAGTGCCAAATTTAAGCATGAGCTCTATGATACCAAAGTTTTGAATTTCATATTGTACCGACTGGTACGGCTGAAATATATCATTTCTGTGGCGTAGTTGATACAAAAAGTGATATAATTTCTTACCGATCAGAATTTCGACCGTTTCAACCCGTACTGGCCAATATTTCAACTTTTACTTTTTTTTTTTCCTTTCATTTTTTGACCCCTCAATTTAGACCAGACTATTTATAATTTATATATATAATTTATTTATATATTGACTATTCCAAAAGGATACCGATACCGAAATATCTCATTTCAATGTCTCGACCGAAACGGTTACCGGTACGGTATTTAAAACATTGAAAAATCTACCAAGAAATCATAACTTATCATTATTTGGTCCGATCATCAACTGAGACCAATACACCAATAAAATCAAACTCCACAAACCCAACAAAGGGATCTATCCAGCTCCACAAACCCAACAAAGGGGCACGGAGAGAATGATCTCAAAGAATTCAGAATTCATGCTGAGAAAGAAAGAGTCAATGAACGTGTTTGACCGTTTATTTTCTTAGAAGTGGTCAAAAATTTTTGTTCATTTCCACTCATGTCAAATCAAAGACACGGTTGTGTTGATTTTTAATCTCTTTACATAATTCGACGAACATTCGTTCTTCAAAATCAACTCAAATTTTCCAAATAATTATAATATTAAAGAAACAACATGAAAAGTACTGGTTCGATAGCGGCCTGTCTCTCTCATACAGATATTATATATATACATATACATCTTTAAGGCAATGCAATTCACCAGAAAAACAAAAACTTGGCAAGAGATCAAGCTAGTACATACGGCACGTACAACTCCTATACCAAATTAAGCAGTAGGAAAGAGAACCTAATATATAGGGAAAGCATGCAATATCGTTCATCAGTCCAGTTGGCCAGGCGTGTTGTTAAACCCTGCGATGTGTTTATTAATCATAGAGGGATTGACACAAAGCGAACAATAGCCACGTTGTTGTACGATTATCTGTCTCGGCTCAATATACGTCCCTTCTTAGACAACAAGAACATGAAGCCTGGAGACAAATTGTTTGAAAAAATTGATACTGCAATACATGGCTGTAAGATTGGTGTTGCTGTCTTCTCGCCTAACTACTGCAAGTCGTATTTCTGTCTGCACGAACTGGCTCTTTTCATGGAGTCCAAGAAGAAGGTCATCCCTATCTTTTGCGACATTAAGCCGTCTCAGCTGCGTGTTCCACGTAATGGAGTTTGTGCGGAGAAGGAGCTCCGGAGGTTTAGCTGGGCTCTCGAAGAGGCCAAGCACACCGTCGGGCTGACGTTCGACTCCTTCAAAGGGTGAGAATTTATTATATTTTTGTTTTCAGCATAGTTGATGCCGTAGCATGCAGAAATATCGTACGTTCATCGGAAAAACGTTAGAATTTTATCCATTAATTCCATGATTTCGATTGTGTTTATAGGAACTTCGCAGATGTTGTAACAAGCACCTCGGAAATTGTGATCAAGAGCTTGATAGAGCTTGAGAATGATGAGCAAATCATCATGAAGCGTCGACGGAAATCTCCCCTCTCTTCATAAAACTGATCAGGGATCGTACCGTAAATGACATCGACAACTGATCATTCTTCATCAACTTTCTTACTAATGGGTTCTGCATCGTTTTTGTTCAATATCGATTTGTTTCGGTCTTTAAGCCAAATTTCATTCTTTTGTAAAAGGGAAACTTTTTTTTTTTTTTTTTTTTTTATCAAAAACTCGAAGTTTTTTTTTTCCTGAAACATAATATTCCTTCAATTTTTTCTAATAGCAGTACTGTGCAAAAAAATTAATAAATAAGGGAGAAATCCAAATGCGCAGAGCTCCTTTTGTTAACCGTCATGCACATTTACTGTTAAAATTGTTTAAAGTTTTTGACGTTGTATGAGTACTGATCTATGACTCGACGGAAATGTATCAAACAACATTAATTAATTTCCTCAGTTTTTTTGTCTCTTCATTTCTTCTTGCATGCATGGGAGATCAGTAATGTTCTTTATTTATGATTTTAGATTAGTTTCCTTGAAATTAGATCTCCTAAGATTTTTACTTGAGCTTTTAAATTTAGAATGGGAATTAAAGATAGAGTACACATACAGTACTAGACCATACAATATTTATTAAAATATAGTTAATGTTGTCTAAGAAATTTATCAGATGGCTATAAATATTGTAAAATCTACTATATGTATCTATTTTCCTCAACTTTAAATCAAGCTAGTCCAACCACAAGACCATTAAAGATTGAATGTTTATAACGTCGAATGTGGTGTTCTTTTTTCGACAGTCATGTCGAATACGCGTGTTAATTAGCTAGCTAGCTAGGTCTACAAGATGGAAACTTTTTTTGTTAGAAACTTGTGTAGAAGTTCTAACTGCCAACGCTGCTATGTCAAGACCATGAGTAACATTAATATTTGTGTTGGATTATTTCAAAAATTTCCTCTAATTTGACTGACTTTGACTTCTTTTGAAGTTTTCCTCCAATGTAATTTTTTGTTAATCCTATATTAAAAAAAAGCAAACTTTTAGTGGTTTATTAATGAATAAGTTTAACAATACATAAATTAGAATATAAAGATTGACACACAATAGTAGTATCGCAAACCATACGCACGAGCGTGTTGCTCGTGACGCATAGACACATGCATCGTTGCAAGTGACGGAATTATTTTAATTCAAACGAAATGATATGTTTTTTTTTTTCCTTTTTGACAATTATTATTAACTATCAATAATTATTTTATTTCACACATTTATGATAGAAATTGTTTTATTCAAATTCAAATAAAACAATACAACTGCTGCTATTACATCTATTCGTTTTAAGATTAGTGTTCATAATTTTCAATCTGCACACTATATAAACAATGTTGTATCCTGAGAACAAACTTGCCAAATTCTCTGTTGCAGAACTCAATTTCGTGAGTGGGAGGCAATATTTGTCTAAGAAATAAATTAACAATCGTCTCATTGTTTGTTATTTTCAATCTTTGTTTGCTATTCTTTTCTAATAGTTTGGACATTTATAATATCTCATAATTTTGTGAATAGTTGTAAAATTTGAATGAAGATAGTTTATTAGATTTTGTAAAATAAAGAGAAAAAATTGAATAAAAATATTATAAAATTTAAAATTTTTTGATTTTTTAATATGATTTTTTAATATGATTTTTTTAAAAGTTTGTAAAAGTTATATTGATTTTTATCTTTTGTGAATAAATAAAAATTATATTAAATTTTGTGTTTAAACAATGATTAGATGAAAAAAAATTTAAAATTTAAAATTAAAGAATGTTGTCCAAGCATATCCTTATAAAACAAAAACAAAAAATTGTGGATAACTTGCCTTTAGAGTTTAGATAACATGGAACAAAACGCGTAGAATATGACCAAGCTAATACAGGCTTTTGAAAATCTAACAATTGTTTTTATTTTTTGACGTGATATAAAAGTTAAAAGTTGAATAAAATAATATTAAAATTTAATTTTTATTTTATTTTAAAATTTAAAAAAATTAAATTATTTATTATATTTTATGTGA
Source organism: Pterocarya stenoptera (assembly GCA_003123785.1). Classification (NCBI taxonomy): domain Eukaryota; kingdom Viridiplantae; phylum Streptophyta; class Magnoliopsida; order Fagales; family Juglandaceae; genus Pterocarya; species Pterocarya stenoptera. Next base: position 217,879 of record QEOT01005416.1, read on the forward strand.
TAATTTAAATAAATTGTAATCATTATAATTAGATAGTTGGTTTGTAACCAAACCACGCCGAATCAAGAATTCTTCTTCACGCGATCGATCAATGTCAACACAAAATGCAAAAGCAATAACGAAAATAAGTAACCAAAAAGCGGAGAAAAGAAAGAAAGAAAAAGTACCCAAAACTATAATCGAAACAGCCGATGAGCAGATCTGTAGCTAGCATCCCTCAATCCTCCGAAATACCAGCTAGCATTAGAGCGATCATTCCTCGAACTCCTTGAAAGCATCGCCATGGCCACCCGGCCGGCTCACCTCCCCGGCCGGGCTCTTCATTCTGCATAACAGGACGTAATTAAAGAGAGTCTGGACATGGGTCTTCATGTTGGGTACTGGGTATATAGATCTGGGTGTGGTTGATGTGTTGTTTCTTCTTTACATATAAAGCTGATAACCTGCCATGTTTGGGGAGTATCGTTGTAGGTGAAAAAACAAGCGAAGAAATTATGAAGAAGTTGAGCAAGGAAAATTAGGAAGATGAGAAAGCAAATTAGGAAGGCCTAGTACTGCCTCTGATCATAATCCGTTGAATGGCGTGGCCCATCTTTTCCGTCCCCTGCGTATCTCATTATCATTCCTCGTAAACTAAGTGCCCACAACCCCACCACCGCCATCACTATCTCTGCTCCCAAACTCATCCCTGCCTAATTTTCTTCTCTCTTGCATTCTCTCCTCTTTAATTCTCTCCTAGCTTCTGTAAATTACGCTCATCCACCACCGGTACTGACTTTAATTGGTATAGTAATTTTGTGGATTAAATTTTTGCGGCTGATGATTAGGTTTGTGAACTGACTCATAACTAGGGTGTGGCGGCATAATGCTTATCTTCTTCTTGAAGTTCATCGTAAAAGTTTCCAACTTTCCATTCCCACCTAACAGTCTTTGGCTGGGAGTTGCCACACTCATGGTAGCTTTTCCTCGTGCATCTTTTGCATTGACTCGTGTCAGTTGTCACGTTTGCATCCACAAAATCTCAAAATCTCAACAACTTAATTTGTATGACGATTATATAATTCTTGATATAAAAAACTTAATTTGTAATAAATATTGACAGACATACATTATATTGTCACGGTTAAATCCAACGGCAATGGATTATTATTCTTGTTTGGATTTGGAATCACGAGCCTTTTCTGCGTTTTTAGCTCCACTTACATATAGTCCATAATTTTGGATCACCAAAATGAAGATCTCAATGGATAAAAGGGGCTTGGCATATAACGGGCTTCATATTCAAGTACTTAATGGACTATCCGATCAAAGAGACTTTTTTATTGGAAAAGCCCAATGGGCTGGTTACTACAATAATTCAGAGAATTAGAACATCGAGCCCCCTAAGCCACTACGGGCAGATTTTTTGTTTTTTGTTTTTCCTGACTATGTATTTGTTGATATCCCATTACTCCACAGTTAACAACAGCTGCTAAAAAAGATTATTAGATATTCTCTAAATATGTATAATATGATATTTCTATCGTATCACTATATTTATATTTAAAAATTATTCAGTAGGCATTAATTATTAATAACATGTCATTTTGTAATAAGAAGAAAATACTATTTAGAGGGCCAAATAGTCACTCAGAAAGAGTGGGCCGAACACCACATCATAGAGGCCGATGAACCAAAGGCTTGCTTGCACCAAAGATCCAACTGCCAAAATGCACTGATATTTAATTCGAACTCAACTGTCATTAACGACGATTTAATGGTATAATGGGTGAACAATCTCCGACGTGATATCCCCCGCCGCGAGTATAACAGCTAATTTGAAGCCTTAATAGTCCGCAATCTAGCAAGGATTGGATAATATCAAGTCATGAGGCAAGCCATTCTCATCACAACAACTCGTAATAAATAGGAGTCAAAGAATACATCTGAGGTAACTTTTAAACGATCTGAGAATTGAAATACACTTTCTATTTTAACTTAGGCATAAGAGGTACTACATAATATACTTCCCTATATCAAACATGCTTTCCTTATTTAGATTGATTTGCTATGCAGAATTATTTTCCTTGATTACCTTCTTTGTAATTTCCTTAGTTAGATGCTTAATTTGCTTCCTCTTGTACTTTATAGTATGGGCGTTTATGTGAATATGAATATGAGGAATTTTTCCAGTAATCTCCATGTTTACTCTTAATAGAAGATGTCCCTCACCACACCGAGCCCATCTTATTTTCTTAATACAGGTTGTTGAAGCTATATACACAGTACGAAACATGTCCACAACACTGTAGATTCTGCATGTCACTAACAATCTAGTTTTCTATAAACCATAATTCAATGAGAAAAGCTCAGAGTCGGTGGGTGCCATACCCATTTTACATAGGCCACTAGGATCTCAACATATATAAGATGTATTTATCTTACAGTGGGTCCTACATATTGAATCAGCTCTATTCCTTTCCCTCTCCTCTCCCCTCCCGATTCTCTTCTTTCTCTCATCTCCCAAACGTCCTCTCCTCTTTTCCCTTCTCTCTTTTCTCCCCTGCCCCTATGCTCTTTCTCCTCTCCGTCGAGTGCTTTGGAATGAACCGATCGCAACCCATTAGATTTTAGCCATTAACTTGTAATTTTTATTTTTTGTTTATTATGCATTCTCTTTTGCATATTAAGTATTTAGGGCATATATTTATGGTCGATTTATTTAAAGCGTGTTTGATGTGAAAACCCATCCAACTTGTAACACACCGCCTAAAAATACCCTTAAGTCTTGACCTTAGTAGCCTTAATTCTAATTAATTAGGAGTTGAGCTATTTGAGAATAAGAACGTTTTGGATATTTGATTTGGCAAAAAGGACATAAACTTTGGGTTTAGTAGAATTATTAGAAGATTTTAGTATAATATTGATTTTTGAAGAAAATAAAATTCTTGGAGGTTGATTGGAGAATTTTTAGTGATTTATGAATTTTGAGGATAAGAAGCCAAGAGGCCCATAAGAGAATGACACATGGCACATTTGATGGTTATCACAACAATGGGTTATGCAATTTGGGTAAAATTCTTGATGGACTTAGGAAGGCTCAAAAGATTGATTTATTAAGGGCCTAAGCTTTTTGGGTATAAAGGCTTAGAGAGACACTAAGGCATTAGGCCTAACTTGATGGACATAAGACTTTAGGCCTCTAATGCACTAAGGATGCGATGGGCGAAGGTTAAGATATTAAAAAGACCATAGGTCCAACTTGGGAGACATAAAGTTTTAAGCCTTTCTTGGAGGATTTTAGAAAATAGGCTCAATGAAAAGGATATACGGCTATTGGGCCTAATTTAGTAAGAACGGAGGTATTAGGTTCTTAATTATGGGTTAATTACTTACATTAAGGTTGATAGTGGAATTAGTGTTAATCATGATACTTAGTGTTAATGAGCTAAGGATTAAAGAGGTAAGCCTATTAGTAATTTTGGTGTGACTTTTTAGGACTTTAGAGCATTCATAGGCCAAGCCCAAGAAAAATCTTAAATCAAGCATTTAGGAGTTCAAGACTATTTATGGCTCAACTATAAGAAAGGCATAAGGCCTTTGGGCCAAACTTGGTATAGAATGGACCCATAGACCAATTAGGCCAAGTTAAATCTTTCCAAACTCAATTTGGTGGATCTTAAGGTTTCTTTTTAACCTTACAAATATGTAAAATGAGGCCCCTTCATTCAATGTCCAAGAGCCCTTAAACCATGAGCCCATACATTTGACCTTTATAAGCCCACATGACCTAAAACCATGTTTTGACTTATTTCACCATTCAAGACCAAAGGTCCAATACACCATACTAATGATTTCTTTAAGCACAAATCATACACAAAGTACCCAAATTAAGTTTTGGGCTAAGGTCATTAACCATCATAGTTGAGGTTAGTGCATTTTAAGCCATGCTTTGAAGCTTAATTATGCTTAATCTTTTCTAAAACTTTTTAATTCAAATTTTCTTGAATTAATAATCCATTAAACCATGTTAATACCCTGACTAAACCATCCCACATGTTATTAAGAAAAATGGCATAGCATGCCCAAACCATGCTTCAATCGATTTTGTGCATTGCCCTTTGTAATGCTTGGACTATTTTGGCCTTGGGCCCAATATTTTTGTGATTTTTTCTCAAGGGTAATATGGTCCTTAAACACCTCATTAGATCCTCCCAAACTCAGTTTGAGCCTTGGACGAAATTGGTTGCACCAACCAACTCAAAGAACCAAACTAGGTGCACCTTAATTTAGTTTGTGTTGTAACTGATTGAATCAAGTTTGAACCAGTCTCTTGACATGGTTTCCACCACCACCCCACGCCACCTCCTTCTCCACCCAATCAATAATAAGTTCCATGACCATCATGGAGGATTTTGACTCATTTTTGCTGTCCAAAAAGATCCAAAACCGAATTGATTTTTTGTCACCACAAAACCACCTCCATCCACCTGTTTTCAAGGGTTGTTTGATGATTCACCTCTCATCCCTTGGTCTCCTATAAATACTTCATTCCCCTTCTCATTTCACTCGCACCACAGCTCCAAATATTCTTTTGAGTCTTGAGAACATTTCCCTCTTAAAAATTAAAAGAGTGCAAACCGAGTGCGTTTTGGTGAGTTCTTGAGTGCTCTTGTATAAGGCCGTCTAGAGTGCTTGGAAGGCCACAAAATTTGTAAGTTTTCTTTCTTTTGATCTTAGCTAGCATTCCAAGCTTTGCTTTCAAGTGTTGGTACAAAATTTGGTTGAATTTTAATAAGGTTATGATACTTAATGCAAAACCGGGTCAATTAAAGGAAGGATTGAATGATTGAATGTTTTAAATAGAAATTTAGCTATGGCATGTACTAAGCATGATTTTATATGATCTATCATTATCCTAACATGATTATGGAATGTTAAATTTGTGGTTAGAAGGATGTCATGATATGTTTTAAATCTATCTTATTTTGATCTTTAAGCATGGATCGATTTTAAGCATATTGGTGATTAAGGATTTCTTAGTTTTAATTAAATGTTGGGCTAAACTTGATTACTCAAGAATTAGGCTTAATAATGTCCCTAAATATATTAGTGATCATTAGTGATTAAAGAAAATCTCATATGCATGCATTCATAGGGATCAATAGTTGAAAATACACATAGGCATCCACTAGGATGCATGCCACAAGTTGGGACTAATTGGACAAGTTCTACTTGAATTTTAAAAATTTAAGGGTATATATGGTTTTAGAATACTAAAAATATGAAGTTCATAAAATTTGACTAAATTTAGAATTCGTTTGCAATCAGTGAAAATTTAGGGCTTAAATGACAATTTTTGAAAGTTTAGGTATATTTTTGTAAATACCCAAATTTTGAAAACTTTAATTTTGAACCTATCAATGAGAGTATTAACCCTAAGTTAGTATGCACATGATTTACGAAGCTACGACGCTAATTTCAAATTTTTCTGAAAGTTTGTAAGTTGGCCTCTAACTTATACCTTGATAGATTATTTATGAATTATTGATAAATGTTCATTTCATACTTCAATTATCATTTTTAGTATAAATTATAATGTTATATGATATATTGAGTGCATACTTACATAACATGTGACATTTTTATCATTTTTACACATTACATTTATAGATATCATTTTGACATTAAATTTACTACATATGCACATAAAATGAGAAACATTTTCTAAAACATAGGATGCAAATTATTTTGTCACGATTCCAAAGGCTAGGATGAGGGATTATCCTGGTGGAACTCCTCTGTCCACTCTGAAGTGTTTAATAATTGAGTGGTAATCCCTGAGTTGACGAAGAACAGTCAACAGGTTTCGTATGGGTTCTTATAAAAAAATACCAGAGTGAAGTCAACATGTTATGACACATAACTCTAGTGGGTGTACACGTTATGAATTTTATGATATTATATTATATTTACCAATGCATTGAGAACGAGTCTATCGACGATGTAGTTTCAATGTAAGTTGTACTATGGTCATCGGCAGGTACTCATAGTGCATATGGAGAACTGTGACATTACCACACGTTATGTTGTTACTTAAGATAATGATATAAATCTATGATGATGAAAGTTTATGATAAAATATTTATGAAGCATTTATGTTTTCTAAAAAATGATGACGAAATTACTTACTGAGTAAAAACTTGTGTCTCCATATTTTTAAAAGATGTTGAGGAATCTGGATAGAGACATGCATGCTGATTTTCTACATTTCATGCATTGCATATTTATTATTTTTCATAATTCGTTTATCTTTGTACCAGTTAGTTATTTAACTTATTGAGATTTCGAGTAAATCTCATGCTTTTATAGTACCACTATCACGGAATGATAGAAGTTGTGTTAGGAATTGACCAGGACGAGATTGAGGAGGAGCTAGATTTTGTGAGGAAGCTAGATTTAATTCTGATGTTTATAGCCCGATTCCTTCATGCTATAGTTCGCATAAAGAAGATGATATGACTTTGTATGTAAGTTTGTACTACATTGTTATTTTGAACATGATGATTTTCTAATGAAGTTTGAATGTTTTCAATTATTTTGGCATATTTTACATTTTAGCATTTTACTTCCGCTGAGATTATTACATACTGCTAGTTGCATATTAGGATCCATTGCATATTAACTGTCATGAACGGGGGTATGCAACCTTGTGTTGCATATCCCGACGGTCTAAGTCTCCGTTCCATCTCAAGCGAGGATTGTGAGTGTAACACAACTGATCAGATCGTCTTGGTTCACTTTTTATATTTAGGATTGATTTATTTGGTAATAATCTAGTTGTATTTTTTAGGGTTGATTTGTATGTTTGATTAGAAAATTGATCTCATATACATTTCTTCCATGATAATTAGGTTATGACCCTAATTAGGTCGTGTATGATAATTAGGCGGGGTTAAGTCTGGGCCAATGATTTCTTCCATATTGCAGCTGTTATGTATGAAAATTTCTTCTATTAACAACGTGTTGTGCTAAAATTGAATTTTTCTTTTTGCTGCATTAGGTTGTGTTTTTGTTGTTGTTGCATTAGTATGAGCTAATGGTTTCTTCCATGTTGTTGCACTAGGTTGTGTTTTTTTACTGCTGCTTGGTTATTTCTTTTGTAATGATAGACTTTTTTGGACTGTAAATTTGTGTTCTTTGTTGCATTGGATTTTGTTATTTTACTCTGGAAAGGGGTGGTAGAGGACTTGGGTTGTGTTTCTTTGTTTTTGCACTAGTATGGGTCAATGGTGTCTTCCATGTTGTTGAACTAGGTTGTGTATTCTTTACTGCTGCTTGATTATTTCTTTTGCAATGACATACTTTTTTGGGGCTACAAATTTGTGTTCTTTGTTTCACTGATTTTTTTTTTTGGGTTAGCTAACTTATTTGTTTACTATTGCATGTAATTGATAATTGATATATATGACTCGATTGCATTCTTTGCAACAGTATAGAAAGTAGTGGAGGAGACACCATATTTAGTTTACGGTCTATGATAGTAGAAGATGAAGTGAACTCGGGACGAAAACTACTACATTATTGTTGAATTCCCTCTAGACCAATGTTTTGAATATCGTTTCGGTGACCGTTTCGGTCGAGGCATTGAAACGAGATATTTCGTTGCCGGTACCGTTTTGGAATAGTCAATATATGAATAAATTATATATATTTATAAATTATATTCTAAAATAATAGTATATATATGAATAAATTATATAGATATGTATATAAATTATAAATAGTCTAGTTTAAATTGAGGGGATCAAAAAATGAGCCTGCAATTTGAAGAAATGAAAAAAATAAAATAAAAAAATGTAAAGGCCTAAATATGTATATAGGTCGAAATCCGATATATCGGTCGGTATAGGCCGCTATATCGGCCGAAACAGGCTGATACGGCCGAAATTTTGGCCGGTACGAAACACCACACTTGTCTGTACCGGCTACCCAGCCGGTGCGGCATATTTCAGCCGTACCGGCCAGTACGAAACGAAATTTAAAATTTTGCTCCAGACTGTAGACGTCGAGCAATCCAAAATAATTTAGTCAGTAGTTTTGAATTGTACATATCATAAAGTTAAAAAACAATGTGTATTTTTTGAATGGGCTGATTGTGAAATAGAACAGCTGGATTATTGTAAGCGAACCTTGGAATTAGCACAACGAAGAAATGAAAAGATAGCATTTAAACGTGTAAGAATAGAACATGCAAAATTCCAATCAATGAAAAAGAAGAACAAAAGTGTGTTGATTGGGTCTTGGGTTTTATTTATTGTGTTATTAGTTAGTCTAAAATTCTAAGTCAATAATAATTTAAATCATTTAATGCTACATTAAGATGTACTTGGCTTATCAAATTGTATTTATTTTTCGAATCAGCCTACGTGGGTTGTTGTAGACTGCAATACTCAAGTTGTATTTGTAAAAGACCTCATTTTGTAAAAGACTATTTTACATGTCAATTGATAGATTGTTGTTCTCAGTCTGTGACTGATAATTAGATAAACTAAATTGTATACTTTTCAGAGCACAAGAGATGTGTATATATTTTGGTCATGGATGTTAGTATCTGTCACTATTTATTTAATGTAAGATGATAATCATATTTTCATATAGTTATGCTTGAACTTTTAGATATATACACATTTCTTAAACTTTAAGATATATACACATCTCTTAATTAAACTTAATGTGACGTGGTGATTTATTGTGGTGTTGTTAACCTTAAAGGTGCTGCATGGGTAACTGAAAAATATAAGGGTAAAAGAAATGTATTTATGTACTTTATGATGGCATATATTTTATGATGACCTGGATTTAATATAAAAAAATATACTTTATGATGACATGTGGGTTGACAAATCATTTGGGATAGAATAAGAGTGAGTTTCTAAACACTGAACCTCCATTAATGAAAACATTGCGAGTAGATTGACATAAGCTAGATATTGAGCCCTGGACAATATGTCTGATTAATTGGATCTGAACTTAAGCTGTGAAACATTAACAAAACATTGAATTTCACCTCTTGAGACAAACTTTTCCATACGACTAAAAGTCTATTTCGCAGATCATTAGCAAATCCAACCAACAAAAACTTATAAGTTTAAAACCAAAAATACCACAGACAAACTGAATGTTCCAATTCCATGGTTACAAAACTTAGTGTTCTATTTTTCCATATTGATAAACTAAATGTTCCAATGTCCCAATGCTAATAATCTTATGATAGATGAAAATTTCACGATGCTTCAAAATCTTTATTTTGTGACATATTTCGATCTTTCATATTCCTGCAAACGAAAAAAAAAAATTGAAAAATTATAACAAAAGAACCAATTAAATAAAAAAAAGTCTTTGTATAAAAGAGATAATATAAATGTAGTATTCAGATATGTCAAATATAGTTGATATAGTGGCTGGGTCTGGAGATAATATAGTTGGGTTTGGTTCCCCCCATATTCTTGAAGGAATTTTTTTTTTCCATCAAGTTAAAAGCTCATACAAGGAAAATTCTTACATAATTATAAACATAATGGAATCATTGCAAGTACCTATGTGATGGCATTTGCTTCTTACATGTCTTTTTTCTTTACAAATGTTGCATCGCCGCTTCTTCATTAGTACATTTTCCTTTGGATTCTTTTGTTGTAATGATTTCGACCTTCCTTTAGACATAATATGTGGAAGGTCTTGCAATGAAAAGTTTAAGAGTAATTGGCTCTGGACCATATCTCCCTCCGTGTTAACATCATCATCAATATTCATCAAGAGCTTCTCTTGATGAATATTCTCTATTTCCCTAAAAGCATGCTCAAATCTATGGATAAATAGTGACCCGCTTTAGCAATTTTATAAAACTGTCTCATGAAATGATTTTTTACGACTAATGCAGTTGGGACCATCTCCAATGGCCCCTCATTAACACATATCGCATTTCCCACATAACTCTTTGTATTGAACGTCCACCTTTCTAAAACATATGATTGCCGTACACTGTTGAAACAATTAATTTTTGCCAAAACATGTTAGTTATGTCGGCATAGAAAGTCAACAAATTCAAGCTTACAACATGTACAAAAAACATGTTGTTCTCCCTCCCATGCTTTTTATCAATGACATCCAAGTAAATTTTTTCATCCATCTTCTTCATGTGTTTTTTGCGTCTTGTACAAATGGAAATTAAGTAATTCATCTTGGAAGATCAAAAATGATTTTCTTATGTAGATCTTGGACACTTCCTCTTCAATATTGTAAGTAGTCTCATAATTGGCATCGATGTTTTTGTCTTCACATCTTTCTCTTTCTTACTGAGATAACGGGCGTTCAATGCTTTATCATATTGTTGGACAAAATCACTTACAATTGTATTTGAGTGAATATAATCTTTAAAAAACTTGTTCATACTCTCATTTCATTGAGTTGTGGACATTCTAGTTCAAAATGTGCCTTTCAAGTAAGCCAGCACCCACTTTGCTTTCATTGTATAAATAATCTGCAACCAACTATTTTCTTCAATATTATACTTCAATAACATTTCAGTCCACTCCATCTCAAACTCTTTAATATTGAGTGTCTCATGAATACAATGATTAAAATCATATTGAAATTGTGGATATTTGTTATAAACATGAGCTAGATGTTTAGGAACTTTTTGTAAGAGCTCTCATAAGCACAATTTGTGCGTTGTATTGAGCAATACCTCGGTGATGACCTTTAATAGACAATTTCTTGACATTGTCTTGTCATCATCAATTATTATTATAGAGAAAGCACGACCAAATATCGCTTCTAGCCATATTTTCAATAACTATGTGTAAGACTCAGTTGTCTCATTTATTAGTAATGCACATCCAAACATCACAGATTGATGATGATGGTTAACTCCAGTGAATGGAACAAAAGACATCTTGTAGCGATTTGTGAGGTATGTAGCATGAAACGTAATGACGTTCTCAAAATATTGGTATGCAGCTCTTGATATAGCATGTACCTAAAAACAATTCCCCATTGACCCATCTGCATCAACTTGGATCGAATATACATAGTTTAGATTATTACGTTTACTTTCCAAAAAGTAAGCATATAACTTTTGTACGTCTCCCTATCTGAGAAGTTGTCTCCTTCAATCGCCCAAGTAATTCTGAATGTCCTTACTCAACACCAACATTATTTTCCGTGTTGGTATCCCCGACGCATTTAGCATGCCTATTAATTTTTTCTATACTGGTGTCACCCGTCTATACCCACGAAGTAAACATGTACTCTTAGGTGTCAACAGGTCATGATTATGATGGAGTACAAAGTTGGACACAATCTATTTTTCTTCATCCATATTTATTGTCATTATTGTATTACACCCACACTTTGTTTTTGCAGCTTCGGGTCTTGCTCTCTCTTTAAGTTTAGAATTATGACAACGGAATCCTTCTCTCGAACACACATACTCTACGTCAATTAATGATCTGTCTATGTTGATAATCGTGTATGGTTTGTTCGAACGCTAAAACTAGTTCGTTTGGAGAATGCTTTATGGCAATTATGTGCATCATCTAGATCGTCAAGTTGTAACCCCACATATGGCTCTACATATGAAGATGATATCGTATTATTTGCCTTGTCTTGTTCAATCTCACCATCCTCTTCAAAAATTTCAGCTTTATTAGAGATAGAATTACAATAATCTAAAATCCCAACGTCATCTCCTCTTGAAGTACTCATCATTCAACATGATACCATTAAACATTGGACTATTACAAACTGAACACCATCCTCATAAAAAAAAAAAAAAAAAAAAAAACTTGGTAAATATGCTTTCTTCACCTTAATGGGAAGCTATAAATGATACCAGACAAATACTTAATTATTTTCATACTGGAATTCTTGTGTTAAAGCAATATGCAGCCTTTCATTAATATCCACATGTATAATTTAAAGAACCTGACTATATGAACTAAGAAAATATCCACATACAAATCGTGTACAATTTAAAGAACTTGGCTATATTTACAACAAATCATTTTGAAACAAGGGCTCATGATTTTTCACATTTTTTCAACAACCAAACATAAATTAATAGGCAACCAAATCAGAATTAAAAAGGCTGAGTTTCTAATCTCAGAGAGCTACAAATTTCTTCAAGCGATGGAAGTTGAGAGGTACCCAATTTCTTCAACCGACTACGGGGGGTGGGTTTCGAAGGGACAGTTGGAGCAAGTTGACAGGGGTGGAGGAAAAGACATGTTTCGAAGGGACGGTGGGAGTAGGTTGACAAGGGTGGGGGGCACAGCATTTCAAAGGGACTATTTTTTCAAAGAGAGAGAGAGATCGGGCTCACAGAGGGAAATACATAAAACATGATTAGTTACATGTGACTCTATTTTCTATGTTGCTGAAACCCATACGTGGCAACTACTAATTCACTGGTATAAAAATGGGTATTACACACGACCAGTTCAAGGCGTCTTTGGCCGGCCCCGAATTACATTTTGTTTCAAATGATTCCAAGGATAATTAAATAGGTAATTGTATGGTATTTTACAGCTTTCAATGGTAATTAAATAGTTCATTTAAACGAGGGAACAATTATTCTCAGAACTTTTATACAGAACGCTTCAACCAAAAATATAAAGAATAAAGCTAGTTTGCTGCCCCAAATGTATTGCTCAAGTGTACCGTTTGGGCAAATTTTTTTATTTAGTGATTAAGAAATTGATTTTAAATATATTGATGTATTTTTTTTATTTTTAAAATGTATTTAAATATGTTAAAAAAATATTTTTAAAAAAAAAAAAGAAAAGTTCTACGCTGGACGATACATCCAACGGTCAAAATGAGAAGGCAAAATAACCGCACCCAGAGATAAATGGTTCAAAAAATTATTTAAATATTTTCCTCACTTTCCTTGCTACTAAATAGTCAACATGGGGAATAGGTACATGTTCTTCACTTCTTTGCACATGGCTGTACAGCATACACGCACGGGAACAACGTTGTTGTTGTTGTTGTAGTTGTCAATGCAATACATGTCTTTCTGGTTTTTTAATTTCTCCTCTCATCCTTGCTTTCTCCGTTGTTGTTATTGTCCAATTATCCAGTATTTGACTAGTTTTCGGCATCCCACGAATTCTTCATCGTCATCTGTTATCAGTCAAGACTTCAACATGATCCTTTAGTTTTGAAATTAATATTGGGTCATTTTAAGCAATTTTCAACAACAAATTAGTCCCTTTTTTTATTTCAAAACTATTACTATAGTAAATGAAAAGGAAAATGCTATTCTTTTTTTTTTATCATTGGAAAATGCTACTCTTATTAATGGTTTATACCACTGGTTTTTACCGCTCTGATTTTTTAATTTTTTTTTTATTTAATGATTAAAAAAGTATTTTTTAATAATATTATAAATTTTTTTATTTTTTAAAAAATATTTAAATATATTAAAAATAGATGTAAAAAAAATATTAAAAAAATACATAAATTTAAACTAACGGTAGCAGGAGTGGTAACTCGGCAGAACTAGCACCGCCCCAGGACTAGCACCGCCCGAAAAAATGCAGAAATTCTCGAAAGCAATGTACCTAGACGACTTTAATGGCTAATCTGAAAAGCGAAATTCGCTTGTTAAAATGCTCCTTCAATTATGTCAATGGTCCCTGCCAACCTCCGACTTTAAGGAGCCAGCGAAACTGACTGGAAGAAAGCTCAGCGTAAATGGTCAGGTCTAATAGTCAAGACCAAACTGAAAACTTCTGGGAAGTTCATGCGTGCACATGTACATCATATCATGACGTTCTTGAATCATGATACCAACTTGGATTTGAATTCACGGCCTGTCGGTCTGTTCATGTTTGTCAAAAATCAAAAGGCAAAGCTTGCCCAGAAAATTAAAAGAAGAAATGAAAATGATTAGGAAGTTAATTAAAATGGTACTGTTTTAATGGAACAATATATGTTAACAGTGGGCATATTCGGCTTTTTAATACGGTCAAAAGTTCAGAGCATCTTCATTGACACGATGGAGAAGATGCCGGCCGCCTGGTGCATGCGTGGGCACTGCCGCCGCCATTTGGAATTTTGAGCAGATGGAACGGCCATATATTCGCACATGGTTTATATATTTTATCATGATCACTACTGAACGAATCAGTATACAGTAAAGAAGGATAATTTACATTTGGAAAATAAGGTCATCTTAAATTATTTGAGTTCATTTCTAAATAATAATATTTTGTGATCTTATTAAGATATATTTAAATATAAATATATTAAAATATGTGTTTGAATCATAAAATAAATTGAAATAAATTTAATAATTTATTTGATCTATATGTATAATATACAATAATTTATTTGAAAGGAGTTAAGATGACTTTAATAACCAAAAAGCAGAAAAAGGCGGAAAAGAAGTTGGAACTTCGGAACATCTAGCCGCAATTCTATTCCTTAAAAACTAAGTAACTGCCTGTAAAGTTATTCTCAGACTAACTTCACATTATAATTAAACAACTAGATTAGACCACATGGAATACTACTTTAATTAATTAATCAATCAACGTTAATAAAAAGCGAAACAGAACATGATGTGAATATTTATATAATTTGCATGTTTTTTTTTTTTTCTTTACATTAGAAAAGCATGCCAAAACAACCGTTAATTTTGACGGTTACTGCTGGAAGGCATTAAAAATAAAAACTTGTCCATAATATAGTTTACATCCTGATCTTCTGATAAGATTAGAAAGTCATTTTACCTTAAAAAGAGAACAATGGAAAAGTGAGGAAGAGTAATCTTTAAATCAAACGAATATGGTAAGTTTGAGACCATCACTTAATAAAGTCTCGAGAAAAATACTTTTATAATTTTATTCACACAATCATATGATATGTTAGCAATTGAAATAGCGAAAATTTTAAAATTTTAAATTCTAAATTTTTAAAAAATAAAAAAACTGATAAAATAAGATAAATATTCAATATATATAATATTGTGCATAAAATCATACGTAATAATTAACTAAATGTTTAGACGTTTTAATTGTTGTCGATCGAAACGCGGTTTTATGCATGCATTCCAACTGCCAAGTTCTTCAGCAATTAATGGGGCTTTTTCAATCAACGTGTGTAAGGCTACAACCGTATTCATACTTGAAGGTCATCGACCGACACTGTAAAGCATGGCGTGTGTATTCTTTTCTGCCGAGAGTGATGGGATACAACCATTCATATAGTGCCACCTAATCAACAAATATCTGCACGTGACGTGAAGCAAAATATCTACCTTCAAAGTTCAAACAATTAAATATCTCCCTCTTGCTTGCCAGCTTTCACATTATTTGACAGAAATTAAAATTAAGAACTTGGACTTCTACTTTTCAAAAGACTCAAACACTATCCTCAAAGATACCACATGTCACGGCTTATGTAAACGAGTTACGAAATTGCTCCTATGTTTCCATTTTATTCTAAGATATTTTCTCTTCTTTTTTTTTTTTTTTTTGGCTTTTGTCATGAATCAACCAAAAAAGTCAAAATATCCCAACAAAGCATATCCATTTTCCTGTCCCTCTCTAACCTAAGAATCTCCACGCTCACAAAATTCTAAAACCACCTCAATTAATCAAACAGCAACTAGCCAATTCATTAGGCCCCCAAAAACATTTTGACCAAAATTAAGCCACATCATTGCCAATCTTTTTGGTGAAAACCCTCCCAATGGTCCATATCATTTATATTTTTTTACACTTGTAAGCTAGCCATAGAGGTTGATGAGTGGAAGAAATCTAAAGCTCAACCTAAAAAGGCTTTAAATTTTTTTTTTTTTCTTCTTTTTCTTTGAGCTAACGTGGCACCAAATTGCACGGTTACAACTTACAGCTAATTTTTTTGGATTTTTCTTCCTTTCACTTTCACTTTTTCTTCTCGACAAATTGCAGCCTAACTCTCTCAGCACGTGTGTCCACGTTGCTGTTCCATTTCGCTGACGCGGGCTTTTCCACGTGTGTAGTACTATTGTCGTTTTGTGGGGGGTTCCGGTTCATGCACCGAAGGGATGTTCTTACTCGAACCAGATAAGGTCGACCACACCATAGCACCGAACATCGAATTAGTCTGGACACGTGGGAGTTTTTTAAAGGTGAAGAACTCAGGATGTGTCCCATTCAGCCAACACTAACAAGGACGACCGTACGACTCTCGGGTGTCCACTCATGCCTAAAATCCCTATAAATAAACCCAGCCCATTCAACATTTGAAAAAAGAAAAAGAAGTAAATTCAAAATTCTGGTTCATCTCTCTCTCCTCTCTCTTAGTATTCTTTTCTCTTTGTGGAAAATCGTTGCCGGAAATGGGTGCGCCGGAAATAGACGCACTTTCTCAACTAAGCTTGCCGCCGGGATTTCGGTTTTATCCGACGGACGAGGAGCTTCTGGTGCAATATCTATGTAGAAAAGTTGCAGGGCAGGATTTTAATTTGGAAATTATAGCTGAGATTGATCTGTACAAATTCGATCCATGGATCTTACCAAGTGAGATTTCACCCCCAGAATTGAATGATTAAGCTCAAAGCACCAATCTTGAATCATAATTCAATCTTGTATTAAAGTTTCTCATATATAATTTGATACTTGCAGGTAAAGCAATATTTGGTGAGAAAGAATGGTATTTCTTTAGTCCTCGGGACAGAAAATACCCAAACGGTTCAAGACCAAACAGGGTTGCGGGTTCTGGGTATTGGAAGGCAACTGGGACTGATAAGATTATCACAACGGAGGGTCGTAAGGTTGGCATAAAAAAAGCTCTGGTTTTCTACGTTGGAAAAGCCCCCAAAGGAACCAAAACTAATTGGATCATGCACGAGTACCGCCTCTTAGAACACTCACGGAAGAACGGAAGCTCTAAGGTAACAGAAATTTTTTGTTACATCATGGTATTCCACGCTGTTTTAGATACTCTGTTTTCTATTCAATTTGTTTTAGGTGGTTCTACTTTCTTTTTCTGATGAGAGTTTCTTGTTCTTGTGTTTTTTCTTTTAATTGCAGCTGGATGATTGGGTTTTGTGTCGGATTTATAAGAAGCACTCGAGCAGTACTGCTCAGAAGCCTACGACGAGCATTTCGAGCAAAGAACATAGCAATGATTCATCGTCTTCGTCCCACTTAGACGATGTAATGGAGTCATTTCCTGCGATTGACGACCGCTTCTTCGATTTACCGCGCATGAATTCTCTCAGGAACCAACAGAATCTGGGTTCCGGAAATTTCGACTGGGCCAGCCTTATAGGTGGCCCGGTACCCGAATTCGCCCCGGAAAATCATGCTCAGGTTCAAACGATTTATACAAGTAATGACATGTACCTCCCTTCCATCCCGCCGCTTTGCCACGCGGAGTCCCCGCCGGAGAAGTTCAGGCACACGGTGGAAGAGGAGGTTCAAAGTGAACCCATAACTCAGCGGGTCCATAACTCGGTCTACTTTCAGCAGAACCCGAACGTTTTGACTCAGAACTATTCAAACTCGCTTGACCCGTACGGATTTCGGTATCCGAATCATCCGGGTGGGTTCGGGTTCCGACAGTAAAAAAAATGTTACGAAAATTATCTTCGGAGACCGGAGTGAATTACTATTTAGAACAGTGGGATTAGAATCTAGATTGCTGTAAATATTTTTGGATTCTTTGGGCAAACGTTTTGGCTTTAGATTCCAGAAGTGGAAACCTTTTTTTAAATGTCTTCGTTATTTTTAATTATGATTATCTTATCAATCTATTTTATATTGTATCTAATAATTGATTGACATATAAATAAATAATAGTTAAAACTTTGTTTTAATTAATAAATTTACACTACACGCAATTAACAGAATATAATTTAATTTAAAAGATAAATCTTAAAATTTAAGTTGTACAAATTAAATTATACCATTATATGTGATATAGAGATTTTATAATAATATTATAAAATAATTTACAATTAGCAATCCAAGATAGTCAGCATCATGTTTGGGGATTATAATGTCCCGTAATTCATGGGGACCTCGAATGCTCGAATCATGTTTGGACACCAATAATTTGCTTTCCCTATGTTACATGAGCATGTTATTTGGTCAACATTCAATAATGATAGTGTCCCAACTTTTAAGCCGCAATTATGTTGTGCATGTGACCGATGAATTTTGGTAGCAAAAATAGCAATGTTGAAGACGGCGACGGGACAACGTGGTAGGGCATATGCTAAAGATAATGGTTTTAGCTTAATGAAAGGTATGGCAGTGTGGGACAGTGATGTTAGTGATATATGTTTATGGTAATATATTAATGAAGTTGGTATTTGAAAAGCTCCTCGCCTTGGTGTAGATTAATTATTGTTAATCTGATCTTTCTTATTGTTACTTTTTTGTTCATCAAACGGTGTTTCTATTGTAATTGAATTGGAGAGGTATCCAAAAATTCTTTAGGCTATTGAGTCTAAGGGGTGGCAATTTGTTTTCAAGAGTCGTGATCCTGTGTCAAGTCAAGTTAAGGACATTCAATTATATGGAATAACTCGAACACAATCGTCAAAATTTTAAACTCTAATACGATCAATTTAAATAACATATTTTGTCATACTATCAATTTTAATCCGTTTAATAATTAATTACAAATAGATCCATACGACCCAATTCACTTTAACTCATTTCATATAAATGAATTGAATTAATCCGCATCACCAATTTGATTTAATTAATATAATTTCATATAAAAATTAAAATATATATTTATTAATAGCCACAATATCTATAAAAAAATATAGGAAGATATCTATTAAAAAAAATATTTTTCAGATTTTAATAAAACATAGAATTACAAATCCAACAATAACTAATATGAGCATATGTACAAAACTACAATCTCAATAATAAAAATATAAATATATTGAAAAATATCAATATTACAATCTAATAATAATAAACTTGTAATTTTGAAATAAATTTTAAATGGGTTATTGTAGGTTGCTTTCGAGGTAAGCGAGTTGATTCATTTATTAATCGTATTTTAACAAGTCAATCCATTTTAATTTGAAATCAAATTCAAACTCGTTAATTTAATGTCTTGTTTGTGTTGAATTTACGAATAGTGTCACATATTGTCACCTCTATTATTAATAATAATTAATATATTATTTATATACAGTTCCAATAATGTAAATTTGTGTAAACCCACTTTACCGTTGTAGAAATTTAGAAACGGGCAATTCCTTTGGTTGCATCTCTTGAATTGAACATTTTTTTTTAATTAATACAGATGAAAAAAATCTTCTATTAATTGGCATGATATTACGGAAGATATATCTTTCTCATTGCTCATTCACTTTTATTTTTCGTCCAAATTATAAGGTCCAATTCAATAAACGAAAAACGCATGCAGTAATAAGAAAATTAAATATTTGTGACGAGTTATTTGTAATAATAATAACTATTTAGTATAAGAATTGACTCATATTAATTAAAAAAAATGATCATTTTATAGCAAATAACAAACTATAAATAATTGTTTTTCTATAAATTAATGATATGTCTTAAATTATTTATACTAATCGTGCAAGGCTTCTATATAATATGGACCAGCTGACAGCTACGTAGTAGTGTGTTAACATTTCAAGTTAGAATGTTATGCCACGCTTTCAGATTGATATGCTTTGACCGCTGAGTGCGAGATTAGTTTGCTTGCAAGTGTGATCAAACTTACAATTAAATGGACCTTTGACAGTCACTTCATTTTCATTTACCTCTTCTTATTCGAATTCATATAAAATTTGAACCTTCTCCAAAAAAAAAAAAAACAATTTGAAACTTATAAAGGTCTGTTTAGAGTTGCGTTAGAAGTTCTAAAAAATGCTTAAACAGTCTTAACAACTCTTTAATAGAAAAATTAAGTTGTTTGCATGTTATATATTAAAATATTTTTTAATCTCAATTAATCTAAAAAGTACATTTGAGGGAAAAAATATATATTTTGATACTTTTCCTCAAGTACTTTTCTAAATAATGCAAAATGTAATTTGAATTTTAAAAAGACTTTCAATAGATAAAAATATCTATACAACTTTAAACTAATTATAATTTTTAAACTTTTAAGGATGTGGTCATAATTTTTAAAAAATCAAATAATCGTCATTTCTACTTCAGAAATTATTTTTTAATTTATTTCCAAACAAATATAAAATTTTTAAAAATACTTTAAATATATAGTTACCAAACAGTAAATAATTTTTTAATAATATAACTTCTTATTTAAACTATAAACTTTAAATTTTAATTTTTATTACAATCTCAAACATGCATTAAGTTATTGCCAATTGCGTGTAGACCATGATCATCATTTGGAACTACCCTATCCATCTACGAAAGTTGTTACTTTTTCTTCTTTTCGAAAATCGAATAATAGGATCGGCGAAAAAGAATCGGAAAAGAAACCTCAAACATGTAATACTTTTCAAGAGCGACTAAACATTCATATAAATTTATAATGACATAAATAAATATAAAAAAAACTTTCGAACTAACTTGAGATAGGCTAGTTCGAGTGGATTAAAACCATTTGAATTATTCGACTAAACTAGGATGAACGGTATAATTCATGTGTCGAGAGATTATGTGTGAGTTTTTAACAGGCGAAAGAGATATAGTTTAACTGTAAAAAGATCTCACAAATCAGTGTAGTTCAATGCGATGTTTTAAATTATAAAAATATTTTTATTATAAAATAAATTTACCGTATATATAAAATCATATAAATTTATAAATTTATTTTAATAAAATTTCTTTATATTCGCAACATTTTTCTAATCGAAATACACGCAACCATTTATTTTTAATAATTAATTTTGTTTGACCATATAAATCAACGCCACAAATTCCATTCAGCGCTATAAAGCCCTTCTAGTGCTAAGCCAGCTATATAATTCAAGGGGCTGCTAATTCAATACCGGTACTACTATAATTAATGCCAACATATTTTCTATAAACCACAAAAAGAAAAAAAACAAACAAATCAAAACAGGACGCAGAGCAATAAGAGACTTGACCAAGTCTATTGTCGGCTTGCTTGATTATCTTTTGTAAAAGATATTCGGATATTCCGATAATTTCCTTACGAGGAAAAACGTGGGTGGCACGATTTTTACGTTTATACATAAATGAGGGACCCAAATTGCTAGCGACTTCTCATGATGCATCGGACTTTTTATGCTTGGTATGAATTCAAAATCCATCACATCTCATTTATCTTTTTATTATAAATTTTTAAAATTTTTATATAAAATATAATAAATAATTTAACTTTTTTAAATCTCAAAATAATTTTTCTAAATTTTCAACACAAAATATAATAAATAAGTTAACTTTTATTCTACTATTTCCAACTCATCTAAACTCATTTACGCAAGCAAAGATATTTGTCATTTTGCTTTATATGGTTGTTAGCCAAATTTAATTAGCAATTATAACAACTATCTATAATTTTGTTTATTCCTTTTGCTTCTTTTGATACTCTAAAAATCACACAATAGGTCGAAAAGGGAGAAAGAGTCATTTACAGTCCATTGGAGCTACTTGGGCCTCGATCAGTGTTGTTATCGACCAAGATCTGGTGCGGCTATACGGTGTCGGTGCATACGTCCATGACGGTGAAATGTATAGAAAAAATAAGAGAGATGGACATATAGGTTTACGTGTTTCAGCATAATGCCTACGTCTAAGGGCGTTTGGGAAGGAGAAATTTACTGTAATATTTTTGTTTACAATCTCTTATAGTGTCTCATATCTCTATGTAAAATGGTGATCTTAAATATAAATTTACAAGAGAGAAGCCTTCACTGAAGCTCCATGTTCCAAGGTTAAAGGAGAAGTCGAATAGAAAGAAGAAGAACTGAAGAAGAAGAAGATCCGTTTGAAGTCGTCTGGACCCTTATTTATGTGATTGCTTTGCCAGTGTGCCCCCTACAGTGGAGTCAGGGTCTGCTACGCGACGTACGCGTGCCTAACAGCCATTTCTTTTTCCCATTTTCCCTGGCAGCCCTTTCCCCCTTTCCTTCCTTTCCCTTGACAGCCCACTACACTTCTTCACACCATGGCCCCTACCCTCTTGGCATCTCCCACTAGTCATCTGAACTCCCCCTCCCCTCTTTACCTCCCTGACAGCTTCTATTTTGTCGATGCCTTATTTTTACCCCTTCACAGCCTCCTCTCTTCTTTTGCCACCGCTAACAAATGAATAAAATTACATTGAAAAGGATGATGTAACAGAAATTATCAATTTATATAGATAGATTTAAAGAGTATGATATGTATATAAATGCTAAGTATGAAGACAAAATGGTATCACTTGACATCTCATTCACAATGACAGAATAACTCATAGAGCGAACACACTCCATAATTAATTTTGTCTATTTCAAACCAAAACTAAGTTTCACCATCATAGCTTCTAAAAAATCCCACTCGACTTTATCATAAATTTTTTACATGTCCAACTTAATAGCCATAATGCCCTCGTCCCGCTGTCCTGATTTCATAGTATGAAGTAATTCATACGTAACTATAATGTTATCCGTAATTAACCTACCAAGAATAAAATTATATTTAGAGAATTATAAATTTTATAATTTTAATTTTAAAGAATAGAAAAGTAAGTGTTTTTATTTAGAAAATTAGTATTTGCAATTCTAGAATGCGAAGTCCAGCATATCATTTTTTTTTAAGTTGGTACATCTATGATCTACATGAAATAATTATTTTTTTAATGATGGAATTTTTTTTCAAAATGTGTGCGGGACTTGCACGTATTAAAAATGTATTTAGTATTATTTTTTTATTTAAGATTTGACAAAGCCTTGACTAGTCCAATATTTTTAATATGCTATAACGCATGCACCTATGTCATATAAATTACATTTTTCCTCGGGGCATACTCATGTGTTGATGATCGACACAGCCGACAATATATTATATATTTAGCTTAAAGTTGTTAAAAACACCACAAGAATTTTGGGAGATTTCTCGTCCGCATCAATTAAAAGTTTTCTTTACATTTTCCATATATATAATAATGTAGACCACAACTTTAGAGTACTCCATGTGTGCCTGCTCGATCACTATTCAGGACAAAGAGACAAATCTTATTATCTCCCTCAGTATCGAGTAGTGTCATTGTATTGATGTATATATAGGACTACAAGAAGAGATGTATTGTCATATACAGCTGTAGCCTAAGAGATATACAAGGAAGGTAATCAAAGGACAAGGCACAAATCATGGGGCATATCTAATGCAGAATCCTTGCAAGCTATAGTAGCCTTATTATCCCTGCTTAAGTTGAGGGGGAATGCACAGCTTGGCACGAAGTGCTTGAAATCTGACAATAGACAAAGGTTTCGTGAGGGTATCCACAAGTTGAGACTCACTGGGCAAGAACTAAACATCAAGAGCACGTTTCTGAACTTGTTCACGGACAAAGTGCTAATCTATCTCAATATACCTGGTACGAGCATAGATGACAGGATTGGCTGACAAATATGTACCCCCAAGATTATCACACCATAGGCGCATACACTTAGTGAAGGAAATGCCAAGCTCTTTTAAAAGAGATTTAATCCATAGTAATTCAAATGCAGTACTTGCAATGACTTTGTACTCAGCCTCGGTACTAGATCTAGCCATAGTGGACTGTTTCTTCGAACTCCAAGAAATTATGGATTGACCAAAGAAGACACAATAACCTCATATAGACTTTCTGTCATCTGAGCTCCCTGTCCAATCAACATCGAAAAATACAAAGAGTTGAAATGAGGAGTTGGGGTGCAGCAGCAATCCAAAATCTGCAATATGCATTTTCCAGTAGCCCAATGCTTATTGGTTGGCTTGTGCATAAATTGGCAGACTTTGTTGACAGAGAATGCTATATTTGGACGTATAAGGGACATGTACTAAAGAGCTCCAACAATACTCCGATAAAGGCTGGGATCGGAAAAAATTGTACCATCAAGTAAAGAAAGGTGGGCGCTGGACGCCATTGGAGACAATATGGCTTTAGTAGTGGACATGTTGGTACGAGATAAAAGATCATGCACATACCCTTTTTGACTGAGAAAGAGTTCTTCAGGTGTAGACACAGCTTCAATGCTAATGAAGAAATGGAGGGGGTCAAGATCCTTAACAGCAAACTCTAAACTGAGTGACGTATTGAGAGGAGCCCGTAATAAGTATGTTGTCCACATACACAAGAACAAAGAGACGTGTGCCATAGGAGTTGAAAATGAACAAAGAGGTATTTGGCTTTGAATTATAAAACCCATAATCAATCAATTTGGAACTTATGCGGGTACACCACGCACAAGACGCTTGCTTTAAAGCATAAAGCGCCTTGTTGAGACGTCATACATGATGAGGAGAATGTTTATCCTCATAGCCAGTAGGTTGAGTCATAAGAACTTCCTCGTCCAAAAAACTATGTAAGAAGGCATTGGGTATATTAATTTGCCTTATTACCTTGTGAGCTGTAGTAGGCCTTATTACCTAATTGATTAAAAAAATAATTAAAAAATATATTTAAAATAAAATGGCTTCACTAGCATCGAGTTTGATGAGCTTGCCTGGCATTCAGGTTTTTCATTGAGTCTTGCATTATTAGCACTGGCTCTTGCAAAGAAAGAACTTTAGAAACAGAATCTCATTTCTTTCCTCACTCAAAAAGACTCACCAACCGGCCGATTGCTTCGCTTGTCCCATACCGGAAGTTTTGACCTACCCAATTGGGACTTTCCAGGCATAAAACGTTAAGGTGCTCCTCCGCATGGTTAAGCCTCCTCCTCAAAAAACATCTCATCCACTAAGGATTTCGAAAATGTAAAAAAAATAAAAAATAAAAAATAAAACTTCAAATGCTCTTTATCTTTTATATTTATATTTTTACTTTTTTAATAAACTATTTGGACTTCGTTGATGACAAAATATGAAAATAAACGAGAAAATTTTAGGGAAAAAGCTTGGGCGGATGGGTGCCAAAGTAATTTTCACACAAGCCAATAAGAAGCAACCACGTAGGCACTCCAAAAAAATTAGAGATGAGCCGCACGCACAGAACAAATGCTCTCCCTCTCCTTTCAGTTTCCTAACCTGTCTAAAGTAGCCAAACACAAAAATAAAATAAAAAAAGAAAAAAACCAGCCGACTCCCGTCGAGGGACAAAAACCCAACCACCATTAGCACCCACCACCACTCCACAACAACAACCACCAACGTCGTTAGAACCAGACAACGCCGTCGTTTCATACACTCGTCGGTAGCAACCCAATTTTGATTCATTATATCCCCTTTGCCAGCTGTATAATATTTTGACTCACTGGATGAATAGCCACGCCAACTACAATAAATCCAATGGAAATTGCATCACCACCACCACCACCGCTACCAACCACAACAACCGCCGCCATGGCAATGGCTTTTTTCCTACTTCTTTGAAATTATCTCCTCCTGTGTCAAAACCGCCTCCTCTGGTGTCCGCTCTGCCTCCACTTCCATATTCGTTGTCACTGTAGTCTGCCTCCACGTGATCATTTCATTCAATCAATGGTGACCCGTTTCTTGAGTTTGTATAAGTTGGCTTGGCTTCAATCGACACGTATATATGTCGTTGCAATGGTGATTTTTTTTTATTTATTTTTTAATTCGGGATAAGTTAATATTTGTACAACTAATTGTCAATCTAACATTAATGCTATTATATGTGGATTTCCAACTTTTATATTTACGTCAGAATTGCAATTCCAAGTTATAAATAAAAATTTATACACGTATAACCATTTTCACAATTCTTTATATAATCTTATTTTAAATTAAACTTTTTTTTGAATAAAATAACTTATAAAATTAAGATCGAAATTAAGTCCTATTAACTTGTAAAATAACCCATTATCAGCTTTACCTCTTGACTCCTGATCCTAAATACCCCGATCGTGTCAAACCGACCTCATATCACATATAAATCAATCATAGTTTATCTCACTTAATTAAATAGATCATATTATTAAATTTAATTCTTGTGTTAAAAAATTCTCTTCAGAATTTTCATTTGTTTATTGGAATAAAAAATTCTATTCATCAACATTTTTATTATTATTCTCTCAACATTTCTTGACATGGCATCAAATGATTAGTCTACTAATAAAATATAATAAATAACCTTCAATCAATTATAGCATAATATGAGATGATAGGAACATAATAATAAAAAGAATAATAGATAACATTACTCTTATTGAGCCTTTCGTACCGGATTAAAACATCTCGACATTGAGATAATGACTCTTCCCAAACCCAGCTCAAACTGCTCAGTTGAATTTATTGACTTAAATCCAAAGCCCATTCCAAAAATATTCAAAGGGTGTCCTTTGCTTTGGGGCCCATCTTGAAATTTCAAAGTTCTAAATCACACCCCATATATCCAAAAAGAAAATGATAGTATGTCTCACGAATTTTTCTTCTTATTTTGACTATTTATATATTTATTTATTTTTTATTTAATGATTAAAAAAGTGACAATTAGTATATTAGTATATTTTTATTTTTAAAAAAATATTTAAAGATGTTTAAAAATAGTGAAAAAGAAAAAGGAAAAAAATCAAAAGGATAATTTACACAAAGAGCACGTTCAGCGGTACCTCTGGGCAGCATAGTAGCAGGGTCCAATATCGAAAGGGTGTCGTATGCAAATGCTTAATTTGGGCCCACGTGTTGGATTTTCAATTCGAAATTCAGAGGCGTAAATCATATCCCAGACACCCAAAAGGAACCAATCTTTTTTGGTACCCCCAAAAAGTGTTTCTGTGTCCATAAATATGCACAATTTTTATGGGTATTGGAAGCATTTTGTTTGAGGAGCATTGCTATGTATCATCCTACACACTATATACTAATGTGTTTTTTATTTTTTTTTAAATTTTTTTTCAATTTTTTTTTATTTTACTCTTATTGAAACATTTATATTTTTTTATTCATCATCCATATAATACACATTTAATAAGAGAAAAAAATAAAAAAAATAAAAAAAATTATGATATATGGTGTGTAGGATGATACAAAGATTAATTCTTTGTTTGAGTGATTTTTCATTCCCTTATTCTCTTTTGACGCTCAATTTCGTACTTTGGGCTCAAGCCCAAACCAGTACTTCAAGATTAAACATCATGCATGACTGACGTACAATACATCGATCACGAAGATCAGAAGTAGCACGCGGCCGAAGGATATTTACAAGGAAAAATGTTACTTTACTCACTTAATTTATTCTTTTATTTATATCTCATATATTTTAATTTTTTATTATTATTTTTATTTAATAATTAAAAAAGTAATTATTAATGTATTCATATATTTTTTTATATTTTTTTAAAATATTTAAAAAATAAAATATAAATAATAAAATAAAAATACAATTTTAACGTAGTAATAAAAATAAACGATACGATAGAATAGTACCGCTCATTTACAACATAGTGTACGTATAAATTGTAACCAATATCTTTTTTTTTTTTTTTTTTAAACAATTGTAACCAATATCTAAGGCCATTAATTAGAGCATCTTATGTAGCACGTCTTGTCATAAACTATTGGCTGATACATGAAAAGGATGTCCCAAAAATGATGGCCAATGGAAGTAGTACAGTTGAGATATTGCAGGCATAAAGCACGGTGTAAATCGGTCCGGTCGGTCCAGTCCGAGTTGATGGATCAAGATTTTTGGCTATTATTTTTTCGAGATCAGATCGGACGAATATTCTTAAGAATCAAACTAGACTGATAATTATCGGTCCGGTCCAATCTAGTTAGTGCATTCGATCTAGCATAATTATTTTTTATTTTATTTTATATAAATAAATTACTAAAAAAATTATTTAAAATATTAAATTAAAATTAAGTGAATTATTAATGTAAATTATCTAACTAACTTAATGAAAAATTATTTTATATGGTCAATGACAATAAATTAGATAAAAATTATATTTTTAACTTATATAATTAGTTAATTGATGTTATATATTAGTTAATTGATAGAATATTAAACTGTTAATAGCATATATAAAATTTTATATTTTTAAGAGTGATAAGTTAGATGAAAATTAAATAATTAATTATACAATTATTATATAAATAATATATATAATTCTTTTTAAAATTTGGTCGGTCCGGAGTGGGAAACCCCTGGATTGGGACTGGATCGAAAATTCTTGGTCCTCTATTTCAAGGTTCGAGACCGACCGGTCTTAGCCTCTAGTCGGTCGTTCGGTTTCTCTGGTCCAGACCAACCAACTTTCATGCCTATAAAGCACAACCAAACAACATATATGACATTATTATTAATGGACAATATTGGGGGAAAGTGAGAGGAAGGGAGGGGTGGGATGGAGGCTATATATATTTTAACGCAAAAGAGGTATGGTCAGCTTCAAATTAGATGCTCCAAAGGATTTTTATCTTGTCTAGCTACCTGCAATTGGTTCAAACAATGGCTGGTGATTTCGATGATCGACAAGCCATGCAGGCTCTATCAAAATGACTAAAAAATTGGTGAAAGGAACCTCTCGATCACATTTTCTACCTTCTTACGGTACAAGGCTAAGGAAAGATCATCTTTGTGGACTGTCTTAATTCTTAAGCTCTACTCATGAATTATGAAGTGACAAATCGAACATTTGTTTTGCCTGATATGTACTTATGTATGCATGTTTCCTATATAAAAATGCAATACTCGCGGTTATACACTGAGAAAAGTAAATTGTGGTCTCTTTGAAGAGATTCAAGTTTCAAAATTAACAGGT